>JAHLSL010000093.1:5138691-5179180 GCA_025920805.1 Petroica traversi
GAGAAGGGGCACGGCCCCGGGACCGCGTGTCCCCGGGCGGAGCACGGCCCCGTGGGACGCGGCCCTCTCTGCTCCGCCGATGTCAGACTGGCCGCGTACCCCTCGCTTCACCTCGACACGCCTGCCCGGCCGGCAAAGGGACAGGAGACACCGCAAACTTGTCCTAAAATCTCCCGCCAGGCAGCGGGCGGGCAGCTCCACCCAAGCGCAGAACCGTGTTCTGAGAAAGGAAGTGTGGAGAAGATTGAGTTTTCCTTTTAGACTTCAGAAGGAATCGCAGTACCCCTGTGCTGGAAGCCTTCCCCACCGTCGCTGTGCTGAGCGGGTTTTCCCTGCTGTTCCCCGGTGGGGGATGTTTGATTCCTGAAACCGCTGCTGCAGAAGCGGAGCACCCCGAGCCTGGCCTGCCCATGTTGTGCAAGAGTGCTCACTGCTGATGGCTCCTTCCTTTCACGTGTGATGTAGTCAAAACAACCCCCCATCGGTTCTTTTACAGTTTAGAGTAACTTTTTCACATTGCTGTTCAGTTCCTCAGTTGCTGACAAAGTTAGCGGCCGTGCCTCCAGACGGCAAAGGAACAAAGGAAAATGAGCATTGTGCAAGAGATGTGGTATTTAGCAGAGCTTGAAAGGGTTCCCTTCATCTTAGCGAGGAGCTGAACTTTGCATGTTTTCAGCAATCAGTCACTGACTCTTGATTTTGCTCATACTGAGTTGTGTTCATCCTGAAACCAAGGCTGTTATTTCTATCAGCAAACCTTGTCTCATTGAAATCCTTTGAAAACCAGGGGTTGCCTGTTGTTAAAATAATCCCAGTCTATGGATAACTTATGTATAACGGTATTTTAAACTGTATGAACAAGAATAGCAGAATGTCAAAATGAAAATTTTAGTTACAAAGATTACTTACTGTATTTGGAATAAAATCCAGTATGATTTCAACTATCGAATATTATACACATTAGAAATAACAGCGAGATGGCAGACTATCATCCCCTAATGGGAATTCAGAACATGGCATTTTAAGCTTCTTGGAATAAACCCCCCCTTTCATTTCCGTTAAGTTAGTGGAAATGTGGAAAGTTTCACACTTCTGCAAAATGCTGAGCAACTACCAGAGCGGGGCACTGAGGCCATGCAGAGTGAAGCATCTTGTCATCCTGCAGATGTGTAGTTTCTGGAATGAGATCAGCACAGTGGAAGATCTGACAGTCAGCCAGTCAGCAGTGGCTTTTTTTAAGTCCTCCTCTCTAGAGCTATCAGAGGGCTTCTCTGGATGACACTGATGTGGAGCAGTGGCTGTTTCGTGCAAAGGAGTCAAGCAGCTCCTCAGCTGCTATTCATCTTCCTTCTAATTACTGACATCAAAGGGGTTAAAACAATCAACAGCAGCTGTGGGTCTGCATTTCTGCTGCTCAAGAGTTTTCAGCCTCATTTTCAAAGCAGCAAAACAAGCATGATTCAAAACTGAAATGCTAAATTGTGGTCTAGTTGGTGAAAAATTGTAACATGGTTGCACCACCATGATTCAGGCACCATGTTGAGATGGTGGCAGGGTTCCTAGCTGACAGGAAAAGGTAAAGTTGTGGGATTTAATTATTTGCATAGAAACAGCTGCTTATCAGCTATAATTTGAAATGGAGAATTGTACCTCCTCTGTCAGGAAATGTGTGTGTTGTCTCTTAGACTCTGCTAGAGTGGATGTGATTGTGATCCACCAGGCATCAGTGAAATCAGTGGAATATAAATTACTGAAGAGTGAGAAATCCATATTTTCAGAAATATTTGCAGGTTTTAGTACCATTTGGGTGCAGGGCCAGTCAGAGAGCAGAGTAAGTGCAACTGACAATAGGGACTAATGGAGAGAGAACTTGAGTTTTATTTGGGATTAAGAGAATTTGCAGAATAGGTGGAACCAACACTGGAAGGAAGCCAAGTGCCTGTATTTACAAACCAAATATGAGTTACATATCAATTTATGTATCAGTTAGCCTGAAATAATCAAAAAAGTTCTCCCCAAAACATCTTGCTGCTATGCCATCAGAACAGCACATCTCCCACAGTCCTCTGTGGGTTAATAGCACTAGAAGCAAAATATCACAGTGACTTGCTCTTGTGCTTGAATTTGGTTCACCATCTAAGGCAATTTCAGAGGAGCCAGTGGGATGATTTGTTAATTATATGAGTCCACAGTTTGGCAGAGTCTTTTACAGCAGATGTGTACATTTCATCAGACTGTCCTCATCTCTTGCTGCTTATGCTTGAATCATACTGCTGCCCTTGTTACTCTGATAGTGTTCAGTCTGAGCAGTGAAACACATCAGACAAGTGATCTGGGTTAAAAATAACTCAGCAAAACCCCCCAAGCCTAGCTCAGATTTGTAGTTTGTATATTTTGTGGCTGGCCAATTGTATTTGTTGAATTTATAGCGTGGTTTAAACTGATGCTGCAGCTCTAGGAGCTTTCTCAGGTAACAGCCTTAACTTTCTAGAGGTGGCAGTTCTGCAAAGTTAAAACCTACACATCTACCTTAAATTGAAGCAGAAATCCATTCCCCCAGCATTGATCTCTGCTGGAGCTCTAGGGTATTGGTCCAAATACTCTTCTGCAAATACTTTTCAGCTGAAAAAGAGCTATGTTAGAGTAAGCCAGAATTACTGGTCCTAAATGTCAACAAACATTGTGTGAGTTCTATAAAAGTTCATTTATTGTCCTTCCAGATTTAATATTTCAAATGCAATTATGAAGTACTGGCTAATGCTGAGATTTTCATTTGTTAGTTTTTTGCATTTGGGAGGAGTATGAAACAAAGTCACTGAAAACAAACAAAGAAACAAAAAACTTTCCTTCCACATTTGCTGTTCTATTTAGGAAAAGCAGTGGTTGAGTGTTTAATTGGTCTGTCAACATTGTTTACCTGTAATACATCCCAGTGCTGGTGAGAAGAAGGAAAGGAAATCACTGAAGGAAGAACACACTGATTCTGAATGTCTGTGTTTTCTTCTTTGGAACATATACTACATCCCTTTTGATTCCCTAAGTTGGAAGTCATTTGTATTAAATTTAGTCCTGTGTATGGGGTGGCATTGGGTAACTGATCACATGACTGCTTTTGCTGTGTCATAAGTACATGAAAGCACATGTTGCTAAAAGTCTTCATGGATATGGTTGCTTTCAGCTGTTTCTGTCTCTGGTCTCCTGTGGGTCATGTAAACCTGCCACTGATTATGGAAGAGTGCCTCCAAATCATCTCAGAATTAGAAATAAAAACAATCTGTGGTTGAGTTCCTGTTCCTAATTAGAAAGACTTGAAAGTTTACTTTTTAAATTGACTAAATACTTAAAGAGTGCTATTTCAAATTTGAAATTTCTAAACCTTTCTTATTTACTGAAACATGGAAAATCAAGGGGTTTGGTCAGACCATAACTGTCTTGTTTTTCATGTAAGCTTCTCCCCCACCACCCCCCAACAATGGCAGTGGGCCACAAACTCTATTATTCATATGCTGTCATCTGAGAAATTATAGAAGGCAAATACACTCTTACACGTACCTATAAGGCTCTCTTCAAGAAACTTCATCTTCCCTCTGCTGTAAGATACATGTGAGCTCACATGAAGAGGTTGTATTGTCCATTGACAACTATAATTAAGCACAGATGTTTGAGGCACCAAAAAGAACCAAATGTTAGCAAGGGTCTTAATTTTATAATTTTGTTTATATTGTCTTTAGAGATCTGAATTTCATTTAGAATCAGTTAAAAAGAAACAATCTTTTAATTTAATCAACTTATATTTACACTTATGTCTTTTTAGGAAATACTTTAAAGAAGTTTTTTTCTTCCCTTGAACAGGTGTGCTGCTGAAGTAAGGACTGATCTGCCAAAAGAGCTTTCCAGTATTTAAACATGTGATAGTGTCATACAGACAATGACCATGGCAACCTGACTAGAAGAAGCAAACAAAAGATAATAATAGTTAACAACAGCTTAACTAATAACTGCATTTTGATTTACAGATAGGTAGGACTGGAAATTAATCATTATACGTACATGTGTGATTGATGCATTGTGAATCCTTTTTTCTTTCTTAAAATTTTGTCTAAGATTCTGAAGTTGAAAAATCATGCAAAACTGAGTAACTGGTTCTGAGTGGAATTGGGCAGTAACCTCCTTTTCCATCCCAAGGGAATTGCTGAGCTTTTGAAACTTTCCCATCTGAAATTCAAACAAAGAGTGTTTTCATGTACCATTTCTGTGTCTTCCTTTGCAAAGTCTGGCTCAGCACAGTTGTAGCATTTTTTCCTTATTATCACTTTTTAAAACAAATATTTTAGTTAGAT
Organism: Petroica traversi; assembly: GCA_025920805.1. NCBI lineage: Eukaryota > Metazoa > Chordata > Aves > Passeriformes > Petroicidae > Petroica > Petroica traversi. The sequence continues at coordinate 5,143,032 of JAHLSL010000093.1, forward strand.
ATAGTTCCTTTGAGATGAAAAGGAAATACGTATGTTCAGAGAATTACAACATAAAAAAATATGTGGTATTCTTTTTTTCAAAATTAATTATTTATTTAACGGCATTTTCTCTTAATTAATTTCCCATAATTAATTAATGTTTCAACATATTCATCTCTATGTTAAAAAAAATCCTGACCATTTCTTGGTATTTGATATTTTGTGTCCTTTTTTTCATATTCTGTTCTTCTGTAAGTTCCACATATGTGCTGATAGATTGGATGCAATGGGAATGGAACAGAATCTGAAAAAACTTTGCTTAGATTTATTTCTTAGCTGCAAAGCAATTTTAAGTTAGACATTGGTCGATTGCATCTGCTGAGCAAGATAAATTAGAAGACAAGGTAAAAGCACAAGATTTGGTTATTTAAACAAGTAGATATATTTTTTGCTTAAAAGAAGGATCAGTTCTGTACTCAGATATGAATTTATGTAGCACTTACCATCAATGATAGTTTCAATCATTGAGTTTGTTATACAGGACTGCCTTGTTGTTATTTTCTAAAGGTGTCCGTACAAGGGCACTTAAATGACTGAATATTTTGAGAGGAATGTAAGTGTTCTTAGTTGTCTCTCTCATTTCTTTTGAAGTTTTTTTTAAAGTAATTTCTAAATTATGCAGGAAATTATGCAGAAAAATATGCATGGTCAATAAATGGTGCAAGTTGGACAATTAACAGTTTAGAAACTGAGTGAAATGCTGAGGTGAAAGCCTTTGGCTCCATAGAAAAACTAAGCACTATGGAAACAGCCCCCAAATAAAAAGGTTTTGTGTGCGGACCATGTTCTTTCAGCAGTGACAACAGCTATATTTCAGATAGGAAAATTACCTCACAAGACCCTCTTATTTCTTGAAAAGCAATCCACCAAAAACCCAAACTGAAGCAGTTGTTGGAAGAGAACTGCTGAAAGGAAACATCTGGAGGAAATGCCATTCCAATTTCAGTCTTGTCTTCAGTATACCATAACATACATTTTTCAAGATGTGATACTGCGCTTCATCAGACAACATCACAATGAGATCATACCTCTGAATATGGACTCCAGGTCACCTTTATGAAGGATGGTAATCATTATGTCTGATTCTGCTTCCTGAGAGAGTATATTAAAAATATTTCTCATCAATTGGTCGTTTCTTTGATGCTAGCATGAAATCCTAGATATGCACAAAGTGATTGCTGCATAAACTCCTAATCTATGTGAGGGTGGAAGCAGGCTCAAAACAGGAGCCAGCCCTGAGATTTCAAGAGAGTTGCAGAGAAAAGTCTAACACAAGCCATAGCTAAATCCAGGACAATATGGTAAGAAGAATTATGGTAGAAGGCAGTGAAAACTGGGTGATTTTGTATAGCTATATGAACAACACAACACTCCTGCAATTCTTCAGAAGAGATGAAAATAAAAGATTTTTCTAGATTATTATACACCTTATGTATGCATATTAATATTTTTCTTGTAGTCCTTTCATGGTATCCAAAAACCATTCATTCCTCATACTGTGTCTTCATGGATTTATTAATCTCTTTAAAAATTAGGGAAAGCAAAAATTTTCTGGCAAGCTCTCAGGGCTCTAGTCATTAAAATGTCAGCTTAAAATGCCCTGTACTGGCATTACATTTGTAAGTAGTTATTTGCCAGCTGTGTATCTGTGATTTCATAGTTATCAGGTCCAGTAAAAGCTTGGGCCCTGACAATTTAAACATTAAGAATTTTTGTTGGCTTGCAGGAACAAGACGAAATCTGTATCATTGTCATATAATTTGAAAGAAAATATTTTTTTCAAGTTGCAGTCGCATCGAAGGAAAATGTAGTTGTAGTGAGACTAGGCAGATAACAAAGTATGTAGAGGATATACTACTAAGAGTTCATCCACTTACAGGCAATCTTAGTTGTCCTGGTTCCTGTTTTTTTGGCAAAGTAAGTTGTGTCTATTTGCCTGTTTGTTTGGCTGTCTTTTTCTTTTATAGTAATCTGTGTAATGGACACCATAAACCATGTTACATATTGTTGCTTTAAAACTTGTAATGAAATAAACCAGTGAGATGCTGTTGTACTTAATAAAGTCCCTCTGAGTTGTACTTGCTCTGTTTTAGAGTATTGCATGTAGTAGCTTTAATATTTTCTTTTTTAGGTTTTGGTTTTGACATGTCATAATTCTCAGTTTATTTCTGAAATGTTTTAATTGTAGCTGGATGTATTTGAAATGTATGTGACCTTTTGTGCACTTGTAAAATCTATAGACTTATTGCCCAATATACATGTATAAACTATGTACATATGTATTTTAATCTCATATTCCATGGGTTATGGCTTCTGTTGCAAAATGGACCTGGGCATTCATAGCATACTCATGCTTTTCCATGTACTTGTTCTAAAAATTTACACATTCTAGATACATTGGGATCAGCTCTAAAAAATGTTATTCCCCCTTTTGAGTGAGTGCTTATCATACCTGAGCAGGTGCACCACAGTATATCTGTACTGAGAAGAGAATACCCTGAGTGGATTGGTTCTTCTGTTATCAAAGAATATTGATATTCAGCTTTTGTGGATAAAACACATCACTCCCAAAACAATTGTGTGTGACAGCAACACAATAAAAAATATTTTGACAGCCTTAACAAACTTCGAGAAAGGAGTGTTCTTATCAGAGCATTATCTATTATAATTCAAAGACACCATTGATTTCCTAAGGAAGGAATAAGATCAGTTGCTGGTCTCTCTCTTTGTGGGGAGGTCCATACAGACACACAGAGCAGTTACTCCCTGCATATACATTATAAACAGCACAGAGGAGCTGGCTGTTTAATTACTCCAGTCTAAAAATCCCTCATGTCCTGGAGGATCATGCAGGTGTGTGCTCAGCTGTAGCATGGCCCTGAATTTTAGTGAACTGAAAGTTCTTCTGGTAAGTGAGCTCCTTGTTAGAGACAGTGACTGAATTTGTAGCAGTTCCCAGCTTAGTCTGGGAGCTGGTCCCAGCTGTATTTGTTTTATTTGGGGCGCTCAGGGCTTGGCCATGTCCTGCATGTGCTCCCTGTGTTCTCCCCATCTTGTCCAGAGGCCAAGGAGGCTCGGCTGAATCCGTGACACCTTGTAGGGAAGGCCTTGTGCCTTGAGGGATTGCTGGCAGGACACTTAGGGTGTCCCTGCCAGGGCATGGCCACTAGCCCGTGGGACAGGCCAGTTCCAGCCTGCACTGCACGCGGCCGGTTCAAGCTGGTTCCAGCTGGTTCCAGCCGGTTCCAGCCAGTTCCACCCAGTCCCAGCCAGCTCCAGCTGGTTCCAGCCAGCTTCCTCGGGAGCTCCTGAGGGCCGTGCCAGACGACCATGCTGGGGTCACCTCTGGCAGTCCCTGACAAAGGGCAAAGCGCTGCTCAGCTGGTGAGGTGTGACAGGAGGAGAGTGAGGGACAGCCCTGTGAGCAGCAGGGGCAGGGCAGGAGCAGGAAAGGCGCCACAGGTGCCAGAGAAGGTGCCCCTCGTCTGTGGCCTGGGAAGATGAAACGCCATTAAAGATACCCAGGCTGCGGCTCCTCCTGGAAGCAGTGGATATGGCCTGGAGGAGCCATTGACTGTGGAGAGCCCACATTGTTGCAAGCTTTCTGGAAAGAACCCGGGGCCCTGGAGAGCTCACGCTGGTGCAGAGCTTTCCTGACAAGAACTGTGGCTGTGGAATGCCCCATGCAGGAGCTGGTTCCCCCGACAGGAACCATGGCCCCATTGAGCACACATTCTAGCAAGTGGCAGGAATTGCAGCCCTGCTGGAGCAGGTTCTCATGACAGGAAATGTGGCCCTGAGAGGGCTACGCTAGAGCAGTTTGTTCTGACAAGCACTGGGATCCATGGAGAGGAGCTTCAGCCCATGGACAGGAACCTGCAGCCTGTGAGCAGGACCCACACCGGGGCTGGAAAAAAATATGAGAAGGAGGGAGAGGTGGGAATAGGCTGTCATGTGCTCATGGTAACCTCACACTCCCCATCCCCTCTGCACCTCCTGAATGTGGTAGGCAGATAAAGGGGACCTGGGAATGAAAGAGTGAAATTGAATGGGTGACAAAGTGGTGGTGATGGGGAAGGTGGTGTTTTAATTTGCCTATGAATCTATTTTAACTGGCATGAAATTATTTCCCCACAACTTGATCAATCTTTTCCTGATGCCAGTAAGTGATTTCCCTGGCTATACATTGACCCAAAGGCGTTCTCATCATACATTCTCCCCTTGTCCTCTTTGAGCGGGACAGTGAGAGAGCAGCTAAGTGGCTCTCTGGCAGCCAGACAAAGTCAACTCAACACAAAGTTCCAGACCTTTTCCAAATCCACAGTACTGCTTTCAGTGCAAATAGACTGGGGCTGTAAAATTTAAATTTGAGGTATAAACAATATTCTGGAAAATATTCAAGGTATATTTAAATTAATTTATACCACATCTATGTTCTCTCTTTAACTCCCTTATATAAAACATCATTCAGTGCTCTTTTTAAAAACCCTTTTTTTTTTGTGCAGTGTTCCATGAGAGTCATGATAAACGAAGGCTTAATCAAGGTCTAGTACCTGCAGAAGAATCAAGCTCATTCTTCATAACTAAACAGTAAGAAACCACACATTTTTGATTTTTACAGACTTTAAGGTGATGTTAAATTTCTCCTATGATGTATAAGCAGAGCATCCAGCTCTTGGTTATACAAATATCTCACTTGGGTTTAAATCTATTACAATCTCAGTATTACATCTTGTGATGTCACCTCTGGTAGCCCTTCCCTACTATGTCTTCCCCTTCCTGGGGCTGTACAGAGGGTTGTAGAATTTAAAACAGTTGAGGATATTGTCCTCTAAATGTGAATTGTATCAGTTTGAGAAACGGTGAGGGGAGAATCTGCAACACGGTGTTTATGATATAATTCATAGGGATATGAAAATGCACCATTATTTTAAGAACAAAAGGTTTTCTTGTTTTAGGACCACAGTACAGTTATTCTTTTGGTCATGATTTTAGAACAAGTGAAAAGATTACTAATATAAACCCCATACCTATATTTAAACATCATTATAAATCCTATGTGATAACACTTTTTATATGAAAAATTATGTTGGTATTAATCTACCACACAAGAAAACAGCAAAAATAACTTGGCCTTTTTGTTTCTTGCAACATATCTGAATCACAGTTCTCTCTTTATTCTCTCAGTCAGGATTATTTCTTTTACAAAACTGACCATAAATGAGCATACAGATTGCACCACAGACATGCCTGTGGGGTAATAAGACAAAATATCTGTTTCGAGAAATGAGTGTTGCTGATCTTAAAAAACCAAATTCTGCTTACTGAAATCACAGAAGGCAGTTCGGAGAAAACTAAACCAGAATTTAAGTGTCATCACAGATGGATAAAAATAAGATGTTGAATATGTATTTTGTGTAGCTAAGACAGAATTGTGTGTTTCACAGAAAAACAAGCTCAGATCTAGATCTGCCACAATCTGAACATCTCCAGCACTGAACCGTGCCTGTGACCCTCAGTAGCTGTTACAGCTGTTTGGCATTTCACTTGATGAAGCAGAGATTTGCCCAAACTATTCACTATTCAAACTTAAACTGGGTTTGAAATTCTAGCTCTTTCAATAGCTAGTGGAGATTTTCCATTGTTTTCAACCAGGCCACAATCTGTGTATTCTTCTGGGACTGCGTGAAAACTAAAGCATAATCATTAGATGAAATCAGATTATTGTGCTTTGCAGTGGATTTTTTTTTAGGTTTTCTGGCTAATGAAAATCGAACTTCTAATTAAAACCCTCACAAATTTGGCATACTTATTTAAACTATGATTACATAAATATTTGGCACAATGTAGGAAAAATAGATTCTCTATTTCCCAAGATATTTCTATTTTGAAATAATACAGTGTGTTATCATGTCTTTACTACATGGTATCAGTATTATAATCCTTCTGTTTTGTGCAAAGGTGCTACTTTTTTTCCTTTGGAAGTAGAAGGAAGTGTGCTATTATACATTTCGAAACAAATTTTGTTTCTGCAATAGATCTATTGAAGTTACTATGAGGAACAAGTCAATAAAGAGCCCTCCTCGTGTCCCAGTGATTAATATATTAACCATAAATCTTTCAAAATAGAGATTAACGGTCTTTACAAACATAAAATTTATGAAAACGCAGAGTTAAAAAGGTAGCCATCAGTTTAAAAAGAAATCTGTTCCAGATAATTTTGACCATTTTTCCACTTAGTAATTTTCAAAGTTAATTGCTTATCTGAGACAGAAAATAAGGCATACATGAGCAAACCTGATAATCAACCAAATTTTTATATATTGGAAAGCTTGAGTTGGGTATCTCTCTTCACGAATACAGCAATAGCTTCTGAACCCAACTGAGTCATGGGCAGAAATACCTGCATTACTTTTCTATCTTTCTTCTTGTCTAGATCCATTCTTTTATTTATCTCTGGTTTTCAAGACCAGAAATGTCTACTTTTTTTGAAATTAAACTTAGATTTGTGTCATCTCAGTTTTCAGAAGATTTAAAAATATTCATTTGTGTTGGCTGCTTCTTTTCCTTTCCTGGTTTAGCTCTTGAAAATGCTTTTAGACTCAGTTTGTGAAGATTGTGAAGTCAAATAGCTCTGTTTAGTCCCATGTCTCCAGCAGTACAATTCTGCTCCATAATAGATACTGGGGTTCAATGTTCACAGTCACTCAGTTTGATGCAGCTATAAAATGTTAAATATTTTTTCAAGTGTCACTCTTTTCTGTAAAAGTGGCAATCCAGCGCTTCTTAAATCATTGAAGGCTGCAATGATTGCTGGACTTCAGGTTTATTCTTCAGTGAAGGGTAGAGCAATCCCAAAAGTTAATTGTAGTAGAAGCCTGCTTTCCACAAGAGAAGAGAACTGTAGCTTTTCAAATGTCTTCATGTTTAAATGGAGCAAGTTGACTGATGGAAATCTCACTGCAAATGTTAGTGTTCCCTGAAGTTTGTTTTATTGTAATTTTTTTCTATTAATCATTGTTTATGTTTCCTAACTTTTAAGTATAAGCAATAGGTAATTATTCACAAGGGATTTTGCTTTCCCTTTCATTGCATGTTAATTTCTACAAAAGATAAAGCAACAAAGAAGTATTTGCATTAAAATTTCAGAGAAAAAAGAGTAAGCTTGAAACAAAAATGTTTCACTTACAATCATGAATTATTTGGAGTCTATTACTGTAATGAGTCAAAGAAACACATAATCTTAGAATAGCAGATTTGAAGGGACTTCAAGGATCATCTGGTCCAACCTTTCTTGGCAAAAGCACGGTCTAGACAAGATGGCTCAGCACCCTGTGCAGCTGAATCTTAAAACTGTGCAATGTTGGGGAATCCATCACTTCACTGACGAGACTATTCCAATGGCTGATTGTTCTCATTGTGAAAAATTTTCCTCGTGTCCAGCTGGAATCTCTCCAGGATCAACTTGTAACCATTACCACTTGTCTTTTCCATATGAGTCCTTGTAAAAGGGGAATTTCCATCTTCTTTATATCCATCCTTTAAATATGGGAACGTGGTGATAAGGTCTCCCCTAAGCCTTTCTCCAAGGCTGAACAAACCCAGTTCTCTCAGCATTTCCTCTTATGGCAGGCTTCCCAGTCCTTGGATCATCCCAATCATCCCTGTTGCACTTCTCTGGACCCTCTTCAGCCTGTTTACTTTTTTTTTTTTTTTGTATCAGGGACCAAAACTGAACACAGTATTCCAGGTGTGGCCTGGAAGCAGCACCTTCAGGTGGAAGATAATGCTGGGTTACTGAGTGGGATAATGACTTTTTCTTTCTGCTGGTGATGTCCTTGTTGATGCAGCCCAGTGTCCTTCCTGCTGGCTTTCTTTGCCACAGCAGCAGCAGTAACAGCAGCACTGATCACTCACTCTGAGCTGCTTTTCCACCAGGATCCTCAGGTCCCTTTCACAGAGCTGCTCCCCAGGGAGATCCCAGCCTGCATTACGCTTTCCCAGGTGCAAGGCCTTTTCAGTTCTTGTTAGCCTACTCTTCCGGCCTATTCAGGTCTTACTGTAGGGTGGCTCTTCCTTCTGAAATGTCCACTTTCCTCATTAGTTTGGTGTCAGAAAATTTCATCAGGGTACACTTGGTGCCATCATCCAGACAATTTATGAAAATATTAAAGAGCAATGTACTCAGCATGGATCCTTCGGGGCCTGCACTTTAAATAAAGGAAGATGTAAAATGCAGATACAGATGTAGCTGTAGATACAATCATATACACACACATATGCCCATGAAAGGGAAAATAACTATCTTTTAGAAGGGTTAAAACCGGTGCCTATGCATCTTTTAAAATTACACTTTAAACATGGCAAACTGTATTTAAACAAGGGCTGTTGTAGCTGAAAGGAGAGAGTAGAGCAAGTGCTGTGCTACTTACAAGTAGGGAAATGTTTGTTTAAGTCTGGGGTGATATCTGAAGCAGATTCATAAGCACAAAGGAAGTGTCATGTGTAGTTCTGCTGTTTAGATCAGAATTGCAGCTCTGGATCCAATCATGAGCACAGGGTCTGACTTCAATAGATGTGTGTGTAGGAGTAAGTGTTTGCCATCTAAGGCTGTAACAGCCAGCTGAGCTTACAGTGAGCCGTGACTTGTAGAGAAATACACCAGAGTAAATCATGCAGATCATATATTAAAAACTCTAAGATGCGGCAGTAGAGTGTGTTAGGCAGACTGCTGACTTTTATTCCATGTCTCAAGGCTAAATAGTGTGTGCCTGAGAGAGGGTTGGGGATGAAAGGTCAGTGGAGTTAAACTGATTTACACCTGCTGAGAATCTGGTATGGTGAACTATTTCCAATCACTCCTTGAGCAGTAGGTATTTATTTTTATCTTTCTAAAATATTTTCCTCCACTTGCCTCTGTTAGCAGTCCTTGCTGACATTAAATATTTGAGAGCGATTTTGCCACAAGTAGGACCAGTTTCAGTGACAGCTGAAGTTTTCCCATAAACTTGTGTGGATTATGCAATTTAAATGGACAGAATTCAATCCTAGCTGCCTGTCATGTTGATCATAATCACAGTTACTTTTTAGGGAGTGTTTTCATAGTCTTTGCACATATGATCTCTGCAAGTCAGAGTGTTTGCATACCACGCAGCATCTGGCTCGGTTTTTACAGGATCTCAACAGATGCAGTCAGGAACAATGTACAACTCCCTGATGTCTAAAAATAATTGTGTTTCAGTAATCTCTTATGCTATAATCACTGTCCCATACAAATGTAATAATCATAAAGCATTGGAAATTACTCCAGAAAATCAGAGGAAATGCCCACAGCATGTAGTCAGTGAATCTTTTCTTTAACATAGAAGAACTATTAGAGTAGGGAATACTAAACAAAATACTTATTTAAAGTGCTTACTTTAGGAAATATATTGAAACCTTTGTGTCAGAACAGTTTAAACTTAAATCATATTATAAATGCTTTGAATATCACATTGACCCTCCATATAAAAGTTATAAAAGACATATTTCCTTCAACTCTTACTTGTATTTGGCCTGCATGATTTTATGCTAAAGAAACTAAAAAATTGCTTCTATTTTCTTCATACCAAAAAGAAAGAAAACTGTGTTTAGTTTCTGTCTGAAATATAGATACACCATTGTAACACAGTGGAAGGAAGTCTTGGGCTCACACTTTTAGTTCTTCCACAAAAGTATCATTGACTGAAGTGAATGTTTTGCCTGAATAGAAAGTCAGAGACCAGGATAAAATGCCAGATGAAACAGACTGCTTATAGTAACTTTAACATAAATATAATGTCCAACAACTGTGAGGAACTCCAAGTCCAAATCGTGTGTAACCCTTTCAGATCCATGCAGTAGATCTGAAGTTAAAGCCTTTCCTCAAGGTAATTGCTGAAAAGAAGAAATAATTAGGTTCTGAAAAGAAGACATAAATAGCTACTGAAAAGTTTGCAGCCACTCATCAGTAAAATTTGAAATCTGAGGTCTCCATATATCACCAGGTAAGATGTCTCTAGTTAGTCAGATTATACCTTCAGCACAAAATTTTAAAAAATTAAAAAATAAAACAATAAAAACCTCTGCCCCCAAACCCAGGAATTGGATCTTTGTCTAATGACTTAGGGATTCTAAAGGTAAATTATTTTCAGGTATGCTCACTTTTATGGAACAGAGATCAACTAATTAACAGCTAAATAACATGGGACTTGAGTGATCTATCACATATAATTATGTGCAAATAGTAGCCTTACATTTCAGATAATCCATAGGCAGTAATTTGTTTGGACAAGTGTCAGTGAGCAGTGATGGATAGCAAGCAAATTTTGTGAAATCATTATTGGTTTGTGATTCAGCTCTAACAGTCAAAATGACATGAAGTAAACAGTGTTAATTTTGAATGTTCATCTATTTGTGCTAGAAGGGAAAAGACAACAAGGTTTAAATTCTCATTTTAAGCCATTCATTTCTGTTTTGCAAATAAGTCATGGATAGCAAGTCAAGAATGTGCTCCTTAAAACATGAGCAACACTAGCTGTTTGTACAATAAAGCATTCTTTGCTGACAGTATTCGTCCAAACATGCCAGATGTATAATATTTTCATTTTTGCTTTTCTTGTGAGTTTCATGTTCCAGTTTTCATCTCCTAAAGGTTTTTGTTTTCAGGAGCGAAGGTACACTGTAGAGCACTCCAAATTATCTGATATCTTTTAAGCATGAAATTTCAGAAATTTAGAATGAAAATTGTAGGATCTGAGAGATATAGCGTAGCATAAATTATTTGTTATTGTGGTTTAATTATTATGGATTCTGAATACAACCTTCAGCCAACAGCTAGTGATGCTGTTTTTCCTTTTTTCCACTTTACAGAAGTTTGCTCTTTCACCTTTTGAATCACACTTAGATCTTCTAGAGCCACCCTTGGCTTAAAGCTTGCTTGCATTACAAACCTTTGTTTAATCATTTTTATCATCTTGTTTTAGAGAAGTGGTGGTTGATAGGGTTACTTAGCTGCTCCTTTTGTGCGGCCTGTTCCTGACTGTCCAAGGTTAAGCATGCTCTTATATCCACATAGAATCAGTTTTCTTCATAGAGGCACAGCTTTCAACACAAAAAAGTGTCAACTACAACCCCACAGAAATGGTGTTTCTCCTATCTTCTCACAAAGGAGAGCTACCATACACTGCTGCATCTCAGGCTATCCTGTGGTGGGGGTTTACTGATTTTTATACCCCGGTGTAAATTTCATACAGTTAAATTTTTAAGCAGAATGAATCTGGGAAAATTCTTCTGAAGGGAAAAGCACCACTTCTGCTGGTAAATGGTGTTTTTGTTAAGACGTTCATCTGTACTCAAACAGTCCTCAGTTTTGTGATCTTTTAATGCAGATTAGGATGTTCTTGAGCTGAAAGTGCAGCATAAAATAGAAAACAAAGTGGGTTTCCTGTTTGTTATGTTCTATGATGCATATTTTTCACTTCACTGCAATGTTATGTTTTCCCCTGCTAACTGAAATATATTGTAATTCTCTCTTTCACACAGCAGCACAAGGAAGGCAAGACATTTTGGATTTTTTTTTTACCAACTACAACAATAAACAACATACATGTGGGAAACATGAAAAGACTCTGTACCTTAACTCTATATGTGAGTCTCTTACCTTCTTGTATCTTCTCTTTGCACAGTACAGTACTTTTCTCATCTATTATTATGCAGAGTATATTTGAAGTAACAGAACTAAAGCTAGACACTTACTGAATTAAAATTTATTTCTAGACTTCAGCAAAGCCAGGTCCATCACGAGGATATAATACCAAAATATTCATGCTTATTTTGGTCTTCCTGAAAGTGATTAAAGCAAGAGCAATTTTGCCATGGGGCTTATGGAAAAATAAAGCTTGCTCACTGCTAGGATTTCAGATTCTTGGGCTAATTTCTTCTTAACTAGAATTTTTGTAGCATGAATTTTCCATGTACTTTAACCATCTCAGAGGGCAATGAGGTGACCCAACAGCAAAAATGAACTGTTTGTAGTTGGATAGATCTTTCTGGCCTGCTTCAAACATGTGGTTTGACTTCATCTATCTTCTCATCCTCAAAGAAGCACAGATAAGACACACAGATAACCCTAGTTTATGTTTCCAGTGATGTGCAAGAGCAAAGGCTTCTGTCCTGCACAGACCTTACACTAAATGGTATAAAATGAGTTAAGGAAGGTCCAAGCAAACCAGCAGCTCAGCCTGTACAAAGCAGGGAAAATTGTGAGCGCCCAAACTTAAAACTCTCATTTCAGTACAGCAATATTCATGCAACAGAGTTAGTTGTTTTCAAGTAATACAACATAGTTGTCCCTCCTTTTAGAAACCGTTAATTAAAACAAGTTAAGAGAATTTTATTTACATCTTAGGTGACATTTTTTAAGGGAAGGGAGTTGAAGGGGTGGAATGTCTTTTTTTCAGATTAGTTTTTACCAATTCTTCTTATTTCCTATTAGCAGTGCCTTAAACTATGCCCTGAGAGAATTTAAACTCTGCTGCCCTACAGAGTGCCTAGCTGAGTGCTTTTTGAAAATATCCAGGGAAAAGTCATTCCAGGCCACTTTTCCATAAGGCATGGGGATTTGTAAGGCTGAACATTTTCATTCCTGTGTACCTTGGCAGTGGATAAAATTTTGTGAAGGGGCTTGGATGTGACTGAGAGACTTTAGTTACAAAGAACAATAAAGAAGGCTTAAAATTATTTAAATAATTCTGAGCAGAAGTTATATCTGATTTCAAGTGAAGAACAAAAAGGTTATTGTATGTAAGTGTTAAAGTGGGCTGATTTCTGAAGGACACAATAAACTGAGTGGGAGAATGGGGCAAAGGAAGAAGTTCAGGATCTCTGGTATATAATATCTTTTTGGTGTTTTCAGAGGTTGTGTCAGAATTGTTGTTAGATATGATTATGGTTGCTATCAACAGAAATGAAAATGAAGTTACGTGGGCTGAAAACACAGGAACAATTTTCTAACTCAGGGGTTTGGGTATGTCATACCCTTGGGTTGGAAATGAAGCCAGGTGGAAGAAGTATGAGATAAAGGCATCAGTACCATCAGCTCTCTTTAAAATGTAAGGAGATAACAGCTTTCATGAATATATGAAATAAATGTAAAACTCTGCAAGCCGCTTTGGTTTTGAACTAGAAGAAAGGAACCCAGCTTATTTATCCAAGAAATGTTCCTTATTACCTACACTGGTCTGTTTTCTCTCTGATGAAAAAACATTTTATAAGCAAATAATTTGAGGCATTATGACACTAATTGGGGTTATCTACATGATAGCCTTCTATCCTACATGAGAAATGCCCAGATGACGTCTGCTCTAAGCATGACTCCCATACTGAATAGGAAGCAGATAGAGAAAAAGAAGAGAAAACTTTGAGGCTGATACAGTATTTTCTCCATTATCTCTAGCAAATTTTTCTTAATATAAGTATAATACAGTGGTACAGTAGCAGTAGGTGGAAAAAGGAATGAAGGACACACAGGAAGGCATTTTATCTGCAGATGAATTTTTATCTAGGAGGTAATACCTGGCTAACTCACCAAATAAAACCTCTTGTAAAATGTTTAATGCTTTGCTTGCTATAACAATAATTTTATTATGTTATTGAACAGTGTTACAACAATGAAACATTATTGAGAAGAAACAAGCATGAACATTTTTGTGAAGTTACTTGGTAAGTATTTATAAAAATATGCACACTGCTGAGCTATTATACTAAATTACCACCATTTGTGATAAATAGAACACATATTATGTAATAACGTGATTTAAAATTGTTTAAACAATCCAGATAAATGGTGGAGGCATGACCCTAGAGTTTTTCCCGTTGAATCTGTGACATATATGTCGAAAAAAAAGTGATACATGGAAAAGCTATAAAGAAAATCTCTTCCAGTCACAAGCAGAAGTTACTGTATCTGGGCAGAAAGTTCCCATGAGAATCCTTTTCTGTTGAGAAAGGCAGTTTTAGTTTGGTCAAATGAACTGGAATTTTTAATATTCATTATAATTTTCAAAGGGGGAATAAAAAAGAAGGATGTGATTCCTTGGATTTCTGAATCTGTGCCTGGTCACGCAGCAAAGCCGCTGTGGAGCCCTGAGAGAGGCTCATCCCCCTTTGCCCTGGAGACTTTGGCCGCTGGTGCGTTTCAGAGTGGGGAGGCTGGAAGCCCACAGAGCTGGGTGACCTGCAGGGACAAAGGCCCACACAATGGGCTCACCTCATCTTTAGGCTTTGCCTCCACCTGTCCCCTTTGATGACCACGCTAGGGGATCAAGTGGTTTAATAAGGCCATTGGTGGTTTTCCTGACCATCCAGCTTTGAAATCAGTAAATCATGGAAAAACAGTTTGCTGGGGCACACCTCCTCAAAGTGCAACCCTATGCAGAAGTCTGAGCCAGAGTTTGGAGTACTGTTCCTTGAAGTCTGAGTGGATGTGGATGTGGATGTGGATGTGTTGGTTGTTGGAGCATTGTGCTCCTGTGAGCAATGTGATTCTGTTCCTGTTGCTTCTGTTTTCTTAATGCCCCATGACAGAAAAAATATGCTGACATTCCTAAATTAAGCTGAATGGACCTTCAAATATCTTATTTTTCTGTTCAAGTTTCAAATGGTTCGACTACAAAATATATTTATTCAATATTAACACGGGTAACTGTTGCTGTTTAATTTAAAATGAGAATTAAGTAATAAGTCAGTAATGAAATATTAAAAAATATATAAAGCCAAGGCAACCCAGGAAAGAATGGATTGCTAGCATTGTAACTGCTTAAATTCTGAGAGAAAAATTTGCAACAATGCTACCAATTTTTAATCTTTGTGTTTTTTTTCTAGAATATATGAGCAGAAACAGATGTTCTCCACTACTAACATTTGATCTGTGTGTCAAGAATTAAGGGTATTATATACTGTCAAGGCAATGAGTGATATTTAACCAGGCAGAGCCCTGTTAACCTCAGACAGAAGTACAGTGGTAAGCATCTGTATATTGTCCACAAACCTGCAAGTAACCTATTATGACAGTCAGATCTCTATAAATGACATAAAAGTATTTAAAGGAACAACAAGGTTAATTTAGATAATTCCAGACAGAGGAAGGTTTTTGTTTCCAGTAGAGTTAGGGCCATTAAATAGTTCTGCTTTGCATAATTCAACAACAATTTCAGGTATCAATCACATATTTTAAAATAGAGCCCTTTTCTTAAGTATTCCAGCATGTTTAGCTTCTTTGATTCTGCAGGCCAGCCCCAGGGTGGGCTTAAATGGCTGTTTCTGTTTAAGAGGATCACTGTCTGATACACTCTTTTTGTTGTTCCTCCTCTGATTCCCTTCTTGACCTGGATCAAAGAAATTGGAAAGTTATGAAGTCTGCTTTTCACTTCAAGTTTCCTCAACTACTCAGGCTGGAATGCCCCAGGGAAAAAAGCATTTAGTAATGATAGCTATGTTATTGCTGTTTCAGTACTGATCTTCTTGGCCATCAAGAATAAATTGTGGCAGGGACAGAGCCTGTGTAAATCAACTTCAGGGTTATGACAGAGCAGAGTCATGTTACAGCTCTTATTGCTCCACAAGGATGTTATAGGTAAAGTTCCCCTGGATCTAGCGTATTTAATAACTAGCAGGTCTGATTCTGTTACTTATAATCATAAAGTGACAGGGGCTTATTTTATATGGCCTTTGTGAAAGCTCATTTTTCTGCATACAAGTATTTGCTCCAAGTTGTCTGTAGTTTATATAGTCAATACTGGTACCAACAAGAGGAAATTCCCCAGAGCAGCCAAGTTGCTTGAATTGAAAAGAATGCTTGAAATTACTTCTCTAACCCAGCATTTTCCAAAGTCATGGCCATAAATCTGCCAAATACATTCCAAACTAGTATTTTATGACAGAGTATTCCCCTAGTTATACCCAATGGAAAAGATTTTTATCTGTGCCTTCTTTGCATTAACTGAAGAGGCGTGCTGAAGAATGTTAATTTAAAAAAGATGAACATCATACAACATTTCATATTAATTTTCAGTTTGGAGAGTACTTATGTAACAAAACAGTCTTGAGCTGGATGCATCAATGAGACCACTTTTGTTAGCAGATGTGACACTGTAAATAAGGGATTTGTTATCAAATGTTTTACGTCAGTCAATGGACTAAGTTAATTTGTTGTATAAATTCATTAAAAAAGAAAGTTCTCCTCTAAATGTTACAGAAGAAACAACTATTTTATTTGTTGGAAGAGTAGAAATCATAAAATCTGAAACCCATATAAGCCTTCAGGAAAATGTGTAACCGGGAAAGAAGAAATATTCTGTGAAAATTTCTCCAGTCACCTGGATTTTGATGCTCTGAGCAATCACATCATAGTCATGAATAGTCACTGCTAGCTCCAGTCATGTAAATTGGAGGTGTGCCTGAGATGGAAATGTTGGATCCACATTTGCAAAGTTGGACAGGCTTTTCTCATGTCTTCAATAGTCTTGTGAGACTCTTTTAACTTAAAAAGAACAGGCTGCATTCTGCTGTTTGGAGTTATATCAGAGGAATGAGACGAGCAGAACAACTATAAATAGAAATAGAAAAGGATTAAAATATATATTACTGTGACCTTTGCTTTTGTTAAAGTGTTATTAAATGGTGCAGATGTACTGAAATTTGAAGTAGGAATTTGTTGTGTGCCCTATGATGATATTCAGAGTCCCCTGAAAAATGTGAGTCTCCCTAAAATGTGAGATACTTATCACTAAGGATTCCCTGGATTCCCTACCTACCCTCACCACTCATGAGATAGGGCTAGGTATGCAATCTCTGAAGAAGGATAAGAGTAGCTGTGGACCAGACAATGTTCATATATTTGTATCTGGATTTGCTAGAAAGAAAACATTGCTACTTGCTTTTAAGGGCTTGTGGCAAAGCCACCGACTAGGAACCACTCTGGGAAGAGATTTGGACAAATTCCTGTCACTGGAGCACATTGTTTAAGAAAAATGATAGGGACAGCAGCGAGTGAGGAGATTTTATTTCATAAAGCTCTGTCTAATATCACCTAGATGTCAACACAACAAGAAGCATTTTTATCCACTCTTAGTTGATCCATAAAGTCGTGTGGCTGCCTTTTCTTGTCCCTAGGGCTAGCCCCCCACGCCTTCTGGGGCTAGTGTCATGCTTCTTCAATATGTCACTGAAGGGGAATTAAACTAATGGCTTTCATTGTTTTTCCTGGAAGAGAGACTAGTTTTGTTACAAGGATAAGCTTTCCCTTGTCAAGGGAAAATGGTGTGAAATCTGCTTCAGGGTGAAGCTTTGATCATTTTTCTTACTCTTTTGGAGTTATTTTGATGCTTTTTGAGTAGCAAAGGACAGACAAGTCTGTAACAGTCAGTTATAAATTCCTTCATGTTGAGTAAATGTATTTTTTCTATGTGCTAAAAATTAGTGACATCACCTCTTAACCATAGTTCATCACTCACCCTAGTATAGTTCAGCTGTGTTTGGACATTAGAGAAAAATCTGTCAGACATACTTACCATTTTTTTTGGTGCCAAAATTCTTTTCCACAGTTCATCTCCCTATGAAGTTAGCTCCAGTAATTTTGAACTCATTTAGAAGAAATGGCTTCTCTTAGTCATCTACCCACCCACAGATGCATGCAAAAAGCAGAAAAGCTTAGGATATGATGCACTGGGAGATTGTGAACAGCAGGCTACATTGCTCCATGAGATGCAAGGGAACAATAGTTGGGGATCTGTACTAACCAGCTTATTAGTAAACACCATCCAAAGAGGCCAATTCACGTGTGTAAATACATTTTACAGACTAACAGCAACTCTTTCTCACTCTTTTCCAAGTTATTTTTAGTGATAACCCCAGATTATTAATTAGCTCAATCACAAATCTGCATGAATGAGGTTGTCATGGTCTATTCAGTTTCCGTGAGACAGTTTCAAATACAGCACAATATCATGGCAATGGCTATCACTGCACCATCTCCACCCCCAGCTCCAGCTCTGACACTTCACACGTGATATAACTCTAGTATGGGTACTTAAACGTACCATAAGCTTAGATCTAAATTCAAGACAAACTGAACCTGAGCCCATGAATTGGCCTGTAGCTAAGCAGAGCTGCACATAAATCCCTAAAAAACATGTTAAGTTAGAGATCTCTTGTTTATCCATTTCATGCTTTCTTTAACATTTAATGCTCCAATTAATTTTTCTCCATATTAATCCACATGTCCTTTCTGATTCCCTTGGATTATATTTTCTGGATTTATGCTTTCTTGAGTTTTTTTCAATCCTTGAAGAATAAGATATCTTTAGTTCCACAGAATTATAACTATCATAGTTATTTCATACCCACAAGACTACAGAGAAAAATAATTTTTGGCCATTAGACCCCTACAATGCTTGGAGCATTATTTTTCTACCATATATTTCTTTGTTTACTATGTAGAGGCTTATAAAAGCAAATTTTAGCTTGTATTAAAATTTGTCAAGTACCTTTAGCAGTGTACAGAACATTACAACTAACATATGCCATCCTATGATATTCCTTTTTGTATTCTGCCTGTGGAAAAAACCGCATACTGTAAACATTCATTTATTAAATATTAGTGAATGTTAGATGTGCGATGACATATTTCTTGCTAGCTCAGGGCCAGAAACTAGTGCCCTATTTGCAAGATATTATTTAGCTTACCTAGTGAGGTCCTAAGCCATGATCCATTTAAGCCTAATTGATATTAATTAAAAATGTTTTGCCCCTTTTATTAGATTTTTGTGGTAAACTAAAGGATACAAAGAAAAGTCTCCATTTTTGGAAGCACACAAGTGCTTTGCACACACATGCAATTTTTGGAAGTGTAGATGCAACAGACTTAGTGCTCTTGGAATAATTTTTTTTTAGTGGGTCAAATATGTACATTTTGAGCAATTACAGGAACAATTACAACAACTGAAGTCCTTAACTTTTTCATTCTATATTAATGATGTGAGGATATGCCTTTTCATAAGTTTTGTCTTGCATGTACAATGCACAGCAAAGGCTTAAGGACATAAGATTAGCATGAAAGGATTTACCTCTAATGTAGAGTAGTGATGACTACTAATAGTAGAATCAACTACTATTAGTAGTAATAGTAGTAGCAACTTTCATAGTCTAATGTCCTTTTGTTGGTATTTTTGTATTAACAGAAGCAACTTCAGAAAATTGTAGTACACAATCAGTATTGCTTAATTCTATCTCTACATGTGCAAAAATATGTGTAATCAAGACATACTAGTAACCTGCACGTTTTTCAGCTTTAGCAAGCTGATTTATCAAAATACCCTTTTGTTGTTTAAAAATGAGATGAAAAATTCATTTTGCAAGTTTTTAGACAGCAATTTCATCTAACTAAGCATCTTTTGATAAAATGATGGAGGCAAAAATGAAGTGGCAGTTATTGAAGAAAGGATTTTTGGGAAAATAAGAAGTACTGTATAGGAAACATCCTTGCTGATAAGATGGAAAGCCTTTCCATATTATTCTACTGTGTAATAAATGAATACCCCACACATTTGACAAAACAAAGGTAAGCAGAAGGAAAATGTGTCCTGGGAGAGCGTGAGTGAGCCCAGACCCAGAGGCTATTCCAGATCTGTTAGCACAACTGCCTTTAGACCTCGCCACACAGCCAGATGTTGCTGCTTGAGTCTTCCCAGGCTTGGCATCTGGGTCCTGGCATGCCCCAGGAGCGGCCTGGGGTGCTACCCCCTCATTAGGGTAGGTGCACAAACATAAAGGCTGGGTGAATTGCTTCTGGTCTCAGCTGAAAGATCTCATTTGCTTCAGAGTGTAGATCCTCTAGACCACAAATGTGAAATATTTGAGTAAAAGTGCCACAGATTAAATATTTCCCACTATATATAAACATATTTCTCCCTCTACATATATCTGTATGTCTATATATCTATAGAATTTGATTTCCTTTTCTTCTATTGGTAGAATCTCTTCACACAGCTGCTCCCCTTCCCTAGTCTTCGGCTCTGTGTAGTAGTACTTTTTCTCAATTTATAGTAATTTGTAATGGCATTCATGAGGTTTAAAAATTGTGTAAGTTTTCAGGCTGAATCTTATGAGGTTCTTGTAGCCTTTGCACATGATATATCCATCACTGGTTGCCATATTGTGTCCTAGACAGATAGGATTTCACCCACACAATAGGGATACTGAGCAGTAACTGTAAGCCAGATCTTCAGCTGGCACAAGCTGCACTATGCTTAATCAACTTCAGTGTGAAGCTATGCCAGTTTGTACCAGCTGGGCATTTAGCCCTTTGTCTGCCCCCACATAAAAACTGTGTTTATCTGCTTTTATTGAAGCTTTACATTTTCCATGTGAGCATAAGTAACATTTTCACTTTAGAGCCAAAACTGACTTTTTATTTCATTTCCCATTTCTGCTCCATCTCCATCCATCTTGAGAATTAAATGCTCACAGGGGAGGGTATGTAAACTGCTTAGGAACATCTGGGATGCATAGAGTTGCTGTTTCAATCTCCAGGGAGAGCAATCCATTTGCACAGTACGTCTGGTGAACATAGAGCTATTACTAGAATCAGTGGTTACTTCAAATATTTAATGGGATATCCAAATCTTGCTGTGCTCCTTTCCCTTCACCCACCTTCAGTGGCTACAATCTGAGATCAAATAGGTCAGTATAGGTCAGATGCTGTATGGGAGACAATGGACTTGATGTCTGTGCCAAAATCCTGAAATAGCTGTGTATTTGCAAGTTTCTGCATCTCCCTGCTTCAGTGTGGATGAGATTTCTACAAAGTCAAGTCTGCTGGTGCAAACCTGAATACATGAGCAGTCATGTATCCACCAGTGCTATTGATTTCAACTTCAGTGTCTAAGTGCTCACCACATGAGTAAGGCTTGAACATAATAGCCTTCTGATAGTGTTCCAAGTTTGGGGGGATATATGAAGGTTAATTGAAGCTACAGACTTGGCAACTTGCCTCAAATGGCTGTGTGCCATGGTGTTTGGGGATTTTAGCTGTTATATGTATAAGTAATTGCTCTTTACCAAATGCTTTAGGGAGAAGAAAAATCACCAAATCTAACAATTTAACATATAAAATTCTCCACTCAAAAAGCTAAAGCAAACCCGAACCTTCAATGTATGTAAGTTGTGCCTTGGCACTGGGACTGTTATCTAGCACCAAACACTGTGTTCCTGCTTCTGAAAGCATTCATCAGCAAATTATTGGCTCAGTAGATTTAATCTTGCTGAACAACAATGATATTTATGAGAAGAGCCAGGCTCATTTTGCATACCTGGAGACCTGGCATACAAAAAGGCAGCAGGCAGGCTGGGTCTATTTAAGTGCATTCTTTCCCCATCTGTCTGTCCTTCCGCAGCACTGAGGGTTACTGGCCCCACACCACGTTAGCAGAACAAAATGTGTGCACCAGCCACTGCAGGAGAGGGTTTGATATCCAAGGATTCAGCAGACCAGATATGCTGGGTGAAGCATTCACAAGTCAAGCTAATGTGGTGAATTGTGAGCTGAAGAAAAATGTTCATTTCTCCTATCCCTACTAAAGGAGTCCTGTGGACAGTCAGAAAAATAGTGACTGATACTAAACCTACCTGTACATCTGTTAGGGTCCTTAATAAATCCTGCCAAAGAGGGTAAGTTTGTGTTCACGATAGGTTTTAGACGTATCTTAAAGCCGTGGATCTTCTCCCAGCCACTGCCTTGAAGCTGTGGGGCACAATGAATTTCTTGGCTAGGTTATTGTTGCTCAGTCAAAGCCTGATCATCTGATAATGTATAACAGGAATATATCGAATAAAGATATTCATGTTACTGTGGTCAGTGATAAAAAAGGGAGTGCTTTGAGTCAAAACTTCAGAATAAATACTAATCAACATATTCTCAGGATTTAGGAATATCCTTTGGACTCTGGCATCAGGAGCATGCTATAAAATCAACTTCTGTCTCTTTCTGAGGATGGCAGCATTAGCTCAGCTGTGCCAGTCCGACTGCAGCAGTCAGCAGAAGTTGTGTATGCAGCCATAGAACTGCAACAGAGTCTGATCATCATCCTGATGAAATTACACTGATCTAATTTGCACGCTGTGAAGACATTTGGCACTGGCTGGATCTGAGCCGTGACATCTTCATTGGAACTAAAAGTACACTAAGAAGTGACATTACATTTCATACTCTTTTGTGCCAGACTGTGGCTTTTCTTCCTCTTTAAAGGCATTATTTCAAGAACATTTAATTTGGCTTTGATATGTCTGCCATTTTGCTATGCAGGAATGTACTGAGCCAGAAAAGCTCAGCTGTAATAAAGTTTGGCACCATCAGCCCACCATATACCTGCACCATCCTGTGCAATTTAATTGGCATTCAGTGGGTTGATAAATGGATTGGCTTAATGAGACAATATACGTGACATATGCAGGACTCTCCTGAGGAATAAGATTCATTTTTGCACTTCGCACATCAACATGCTACAGATACCAACACAGTCACCTCCAGCAGCTGTGCTATAACCAATGACATGCCTTCCACTGTGTTGACCAATATCTCTGCTATCTCTCAAAGTAGCTTTACATCATTTTCCGTTTAAGGATTTCCTTTCTGAATTTTTTCATTATCTCTCTGATTGCAAAAATTAAGCAAGGTACTGTAACTGCCTTTGAAAGCTCCTTATAGTATCATATCAATGTATTTTTCTGTGATAAATCAATAGCCTATCTTCATGCCTTTCTGAGGATCTGTGCTTCCATGTTAAGAAAAAACTTCTAGTTGTAGTTTGAATATAGTATAAGTAAAAACTAAAAATATTCAGTAAAAAACCATAAAAGTAAATATCTATGTTATGCAGTTTTAAATTACTTTGAGTAAATACGACCTATTCTCAAAGGCTCATTTGTGTGGAAAAATTAGATTTATATTACAGCCATTTCTGAATCAAATGTGAAGGTGGGAATCTCTGGGAAGTTGCAGAGTAGCTGAAAAAGGGGAGCATTTTGGTTCTATTACAGTACAAAAAATTTCTGATTGCTGGAAAACTTTATTCAGACTTTTTTTTTTTTCAAGGCAAACTTAATTTTGCCTTAGTCAGGAATGAACAAAAGATCATCAGTAACATCAGGGGTCTGGTTCAGGATTTAAAAACCAGTAGTTTTATAGTAACTCTTTGAATTTTGCCTTTGAGATGTAACCATGAATGTAAACAATGTCCTTTGATGTTTTTCAAAGTCCTGCATCTTGGGGTTATAGATCTTTTAAGAGTTAGGATTTAACAACAATCCAGAGGGCTAATCTGACTTGCATGAACAAGAGAGATACACATCCAGCTTTCTGGGATTTTGCAAAGTCTTGGAAAACAGAGGCAGAAAACATTAACCTGCTTACACAACAGACACACTGACTTATTTTCTTAGCTGACTTAAAAATGCACATAGATATCTCCCTTATTTTAGGAAAAAAACATTCAGTATGACCAAGTTCTCAGACACCATTACCACCAGGATAATGAAGATAAAATGCAAATAGGTTTATTATAGGTCTTTCTTCTCTGGTGTAATTCTGAGGGCAAGATTTAGATGCTTTAAGTGAACCAGTTGTTTATCAAGATACAGAAAGAAATCATTACCAAAAAGCTGGAAAAAAATTGTCAAAATCATGTAGGTATGAGGAAAACTGAGTGTCAGAGCACTGCTAGCTTGTCTTGCTATTGAGAAACTGTAAGGATTTTCAAATGAACCTTAGGGAATGAGGAGCCAAATTCCTGCTGAATGTACATATGTATTAATATATTAAATTCCTTGTATCCGTTGGAAACAAAAGCTAGTCCACATCCCCAGGAATGTGCAGACTCACACTACAGGAATGGCCACCACTTCAACCTGGGAAAGAAAATTTGGCAGAGGCAAAGAGGTGAGTGAGGCTGCAGCTGGCTGCTGCCGGGCTGTGCTCTGGGCTGTCACAGTACCTGCCGCTGGCTTCTTGTCCATGAGGTGGAAGAAGCCCATGTATCACTGCCTCGGATTTGAACTGGGTGCCGGTTTGATGCTTACAATTCTGCTCTAAGGAAAGCCTCATAGATGCAAATAAGCCCAAGGAAACTAAAAAATGAAACGGTGTGTGACAGTTTCTAATTACTGCGTAAAAACAACATATGGAAACTTCATTGTCCATTTCATCCCTCAACATGTACTATCAAGTTAGATTTCTTTTGCTCAATCATTCTCTCTAGAGCATTTGGAGCTGTTTCACTTGTATTGTATGAAGAAAAGCAGCTCTTGATATGAGCAACGTGATGGTTTTACTTTCTCTGTCCGAGCTTGTTAATCTCATGGAGGGTTTAAAAAAAAAAAACAACCTTACTGGGTTGGCAAAAACTGTAATGTTGCAAAACCCCAATAATTTCTAAATTCTTATTCAGAAATATTCCATCCATGGTAATGAATCATATTTAAATATATATAAACACTGAGAAATAGGAGCAATAATATAGTGTTTAAACATAGTCATGGTAAATGCTAACAAGTAGAGAACACCACTTACTGATGTGTGTTGATAAGGTGAATTGTTGCAGATCAGTGAAGGGATCGGAAGTACAATTAAATAGGAGGAAGTATTCTTCTAATCTTTTAAGTGTTTTCTCCTAGATTTCAAATTGAAATATTTGTAATGGAGGCATAGGAGAAAATTTGGAGGATACGGTTGGGTCAAAGGAACAAAGCCTACATCGAAGTCCCATTTTCTGTGAGCAGAAGTCTTGCAGCCTTCCCTATCAAGCCCTGTGGCCACAGAAGCAGTCAGTTAATGAATCAGAAAAAAGCTGGTTACCAGATGTCCTTACTTATTAACACACACATCGCATTCTGTAATGGCATTCACTAAACAATCTGTGTGGAGCACACTCTGCCCTGTTTAAAGTCCCTTTTTCAAAAAAGCACTTCTAACTTTTCTTCCTCTGTGATTGATTTCAGGTTAGCTGTTGTTTAAGATGCTGCCAGGCATTTTGTCTAATTGAAATTTCTCCCCCATTCTGAAGGTTCCTAAGGTACCTAGCAAAGCAAAACAGTTTTCAGCATTTATTCTTTTACTCTTCCTTCTAAAATGATAATGAAATAAGATAAAATAAATAAAAAAAAATTAACTTAAAAGCAAAGCAGGAGAGAAACCAATTCTCTTTGATGGGTTTCCACTGCTGCTAATTTTAATGCCACCCATTGTTCAGCTCTGCAGTCTAATTTTATGTTAATATCCTGAAAGTTGTCAAATCTTGGCAAAACCTATGCATAAATTACACAGAAAGTAGCTCACAGGAGGGGGAAAGTAATGACTGTCATGGTTAGCCAAACCCATTAATAGTCTGACAAGCAATAACCCAAGAGCTCTGGTCAACTGCTGCAGACATCTGTGAAACTTTTGCAATTAATTTTTTTTGGAGGAGGTATCAGCTGTGAAATAGCACATAAGTGACTGATTATTATCAGCTCTGCTGGTGAGGGCAGAACTGATCAACTCCAAGCATTCATCCTTCTACCACAATACTGGTTTACAAGTGTCAAAGTTGGGATTTTTTCCTTATTTTTGAGACACTCTAATCTCCAGAAAGGGAAAAGGAGGAGTAGTTGTACATGAGTAGCACTTATACATGATCTCTCATATCAGCAGTTCCCAAAGAACTTTACAGAGGTCATTAGCATTATCTCTGTCTATAAAATGAAGAAACTGAGGCACAGTTAATGTCTGTGTGCTCATGCATGTGACAGAACATGAGTGAGGCAGATAAATGGAAAGAGGGGCTTTCCTGAAGTCAGATCTCGAGCCAGAGATATGTCTGTTACATCAAGCACTGCCCTATAAAACTGTAAGGTCACCTATTTAAAGCTGGAAGGAGCACACTGTGCTGAGAACAGTGTAGCTGTTTGGTAAATTATTTATCAAGTTTTTGATCAAACAAGTTCCCCTGAATTCTAGTTATAGGCTGAAGGGTCAGCTGAGACCTGTTCCGTGATTCCTCATGAATACAAAATTCATGGGGGGAAACTGCTTTATAATTGGGTTAACATGGTAGAGGTCTGCTGCACCAAAGTACAGGCCTGTTAAATTTGAAAATGCATTTTAGTTTCTGAATTAATACCCAACATGACTGACATACTCACAAGTAGGTGAAAAAAAGAGTGACTTTCCCTGTTGCATTTTTGTGCCTGGGCTTTTTCCTGCTTTTGTATAAAATCTAAAATCCTGGTAAGCATTTGTCACCAGTAGACTGTATTTTTATCTTTAACAGGATGCTATTACTGGAAGTTTTGACGGAATTAAATGCTATGTACTTCCTTAAAAGCCTTTTATTAAGCAAGGAAATTCTGGTTTTTCCTAAGTAGATAGTCTGAAATGTTGTTTCTACAGTATAAAATAATCCAGTGGATGCTAAAACCAAAACCAAAACCTCTAAAAATCCTCAGGCACCATGATTTATACGGAATGCTAAACCCCAAAGAAAATAATTGCTCTCACCAGTATTAATGAACAGATAATTAACATGATAAAATACGTGGGGCATATAAAAGTGCAGCCATATCTTATTTTTTGACTACAATATAGATCTTTATGTAGTGTTATAATACAGCCATTACATTTCAGATCTTTAATTTTCATACTTCACTTTTTCAGACTACATCCTTAAGTGCCTCCTTATTCTGTGTTGTCCACAAAGCTTTAGCACAGTTCAAGATGTAGAATGAAAAAGAAATAATAAATGTTACTCAAAGAATGGGATTTTTAAAACTGAACTTATCTTGGAAAACACAAGAAAAAGGGACATGCTAAATGTAGCATATAAACTGATGCCCACAGTCTGGAAAACAAGTTTGCTACTGCCTTGGGACACATAATTTTTAGAAATAATGGACCATTTGGCAGTTCTGCACATGTCACCAAGCGTGCCTGGAAACACCATGGGCTTTGCTTTATTAATATACATGATTTGAAATAAATTCCCTCTGAAATGCTGGAGAAATCCTCAAAACAACTAATTCACGTGACCTCCCATTATTTAAGGCAGCCTTTATACTCAGGCTGACCTGGGCTCTCAGAAAAGCTAAATGTTATCTAGTCTAGCATTTTTCATCCCCAAACTCTGGCAGAAAGCAGTTCTGTGGGATGGATTGCAGTGGACAGATGGGAAACTATCAATGGGCATTTACTTCGGGTGCTGCCTCATTCCAGTTAGAAGAAAGATAAAGGAAAAGCGGAATCTTGATCTTGATTCAGTGAGCCTCTTCAAACTGAATTTCACAGACCTTCCCACTGCAAGGAATCAGTTTCTGACTGGGTAGCACATGCTGCCTTTTCTAGAAGGGTCCTTGAAAAGAGCCTGAGCAGCAGCAGTGGCAGTGGAGAGTTCAGACACTTCCCACCGTGGTGCAGTCACGGAATCCTAAAGGTGAATGTGATCAGCACTTCAGTGCCAGGAAACTCTGTTGCAAGCCCAGCTCAGCCATGGCACAGGGCAGCGGGTGGGAGGGCACAGCACTTCTCACACACCAACTCCAGGGGCTTCAGCCCTGCCGAGTCCTGCCATTCCCATGGTACAATCTCTGCCATTGTGCTCCAGGCTGAATGCCTGAAGGTGCCCTTCTGCCCTTGTGTATCTCTGCAAACACATGGACACAATTTAGCTTTTAGTTCCCCGACTGAGCCAATTCTTGTTATTCAAAAGCCTCTTTTCTCTTGACCATAGGTTATTTGGAGGAGAAGGATTTGAAGCGCTCCCTTTTTCGCCCTTTGGCACAGAAACTTCAATAGAATGTTTAGGTTGGACAAAGGCCGGCTCAGAATTAATATAGCTGCACTTTTTGTTGAGAAACCTACTAATAAATTAAACTTATGTGTTTTTAAATTGTCTGTTTCCTGATATCTAACTGCAAAGTAGGAAAACAAGGAAATTAGATAAAAATAAATGCTAATGTTATATATATATAACCAAGAAAAAAAACCAAAACCAGACAAGGTCAGGTTTTCCTAGCATCAAGAAGATGAGTGAAGGGGATATTCCATTTTAAAAGTTCTGCTTTCTAAATTAGGTAATTGTTGTTTACCGCCTTCCTACCCTTTCCCTCTTCTCTTCCATTTCATGAAGAGAAGGTCAAGATTTTGATTTTCTTTTTTGATCAACACTGTTTCTTCACCAGTAAATCAGATTTACTTGTGACTGCTCTCTGGCATATGGTGCAAACTGGCCCACATCCATGCTATGAAACTGCCTCACTGTCCAAAGGGTGTTTATGTTCATGCTACCTATGGGGAAAGGTCCTGGAGAATTGTTTGGAACTGCTGTAGCTGGGAAAAGCCAGGAGTGTGTCAGGGACTCTTTTAACAATTTAACAGTGAAGACAATCAAATTCCAATGCTTGGAAGCATTTCCCTGGCACTTTTAAGTCTAGTAGTCTAGACACAGCTTCTGTGGTCAAAATCTGCTTCCCCCTATTCATGTAAATAACTCCAGTGAAGTCAGCTGTGAGATTGGCTGTAAAACAAGAATTCTGTTTTGCAAATGATTTCAAGAATTTGGCCTTCATTCTACATTGGGGGAAAGAAAACAACCCACAAACTTCGGCTTTCAAATTTTTAAAATTAAACAACATAACTGAAAACTATCCAAATAACAAGTAACCAAGTGGCCAATACGTTCATCTAGAATGTAGGGACTCATGTTGAAATCTCTATCTTCTGTAAGTGAGAAAGGCTTATTCCTGATGAGTCATATTCCTGATGAATTTGAGAATCCAGTTTATTGGGAATTCAATATATCAAGAATCCTGGTGCTCCCAATTGTTTTATTTTTTACATTAGTGTGAAATCTTAGCCTGAAGGTGAGGAAATTCCAATAATAAAATATCTTTACTATGGCAAAAGTATATTATTAAAGATACCCTGGTAATTTATAGGATGTGATTCTAGAAGTTCAACCCCCCAAAAAAACCAAACCCTAACCCTGAATCAACTCAGCCTAAACTTCAGTAGTGGCTAAGATATTTGCCTAAGTAATGTTTCATCTCAGAGCTCACCCCAGGTGTTTGGGTGAGTCAGGAAATCTGTCAGACAGAAGTTTTTCTTTTGTAACTAAATTAACTTACACATGAATTTAGTGAAGTAAAAATACGCAAAAATATGCCAACTTTGACAGTAATGTTTTAGAAAAAATATTGTGAAGCATTTGATAGTATTTTCAGGTATAAAATATTGAGCTTTTGATTTGAAAATATTTTCATTTGACTTTCATCTCACCGAAGAAAAGTAGAAAAGAATTATGTATATTGCTATATATATTCACATGAAAAATATAAACTGATCATACATTTTGGGGTTTGGGTCTGAATATTTTATTTTGATTCTTGCTTGAAAAATTGGTAATTTTAGTTTGCACCTTTATTCCCAAATGAAAAATAAAAACTGTCCCAGCTTTAATGAAGTCTTTTTGGATGGTAGTATATGGTTTGCATATAATGCTAATTTTCTAGAAAACCAATCAGTGAAAGTATATTTGTTATAGTCCTCTGAAAAATATTTTTAGTTTAAATCATCTCTTGCTAGACATGCATTTTCATTATGGTTTTCCATATAACAGGTCAGATTCATATGTATTTACTTCTATTGTTTTCTATAATGTCTCCATATAGAAAGAAGAAAGAAATATGCCATAACTGTTATATTTTGAAAAAAGGACTATATTTAATCGAAAAAATACCTCTTAATAGACTATTATCTGTGCAAACAGAACATACTGGACAAACAGATCATATGTGAACTTTCATTAGAGACACTTTCACACACAGGTCATTGGCCTCATACCAAAGTATCATAGACACAAACCCTGTACAATTAATCACAGTCACATATTAAACTCACATTCTGTGATCAAACACATTAGGCTTATTGTTTGGGACTTCTGGGATTTTACAGCACTTCCTTGTGTACTTTGCATCAAGATGTTGCTGCTGTCAGTGCTGAAGCAGTCAGAATGGGACCCCAACACTCCTACAGGTAAAGATGCACATGCTGTGGCTGTGCTCAGCAAGAACCTAAGAGACTGGGCATGACAAGTCAGTCTCCTTAGGCGTGGAACCCCCCCCGCCCAGCATAAAAGTTGGCAGTGGGTCTACTGAATTTACTAATTAGTCAAAGGATGGAGGGAAAATAAGGTGGATCCCTTGAGCAGAGAGCACAGAAAAGGAGCGCTGTGTTTCAAGCTATTCACTTGTCTCACTCTGAGAGCAGAGAGGAAAAGGGATGTTGCCTATTGGTGCAGTTGTGTGATATTCATTCCCTGGCAGAGAGCTGGCTGATGGCCACTCACAAATACCCCATTAATACACAGGCCAGCTGATTTCCTGCAGCCCTCCTAGACTCAGGCATTTTACCTGCCTCCAAAGAAAGGATGTGAAAGGCTTGGAGAGCAGCAACTGACTGAGGGCTATCCAGCACTGAAGTGAGGATCATGGTGTAGCTGAGCCTCTTTGGACTCAGCCAGGGGAAGACCTAAAACCAAATCTAAAATGAAAAATATAAAGGAGTTTTTCTGCTTCAAGTTATTTTTTTTTTAATGTACATGATTTTAAACTTCACATCCGTTCTCTGTAATTTAACCCTGCTGCATTTGACATCATTCTAGGCAAAGATATGAATGATTCAGAGAAAACTACCTACTAAAGCCTAGAATGTTTGTCACTGGCAACAGTGTGGACTAAGACAGTTCATGAGTTCTGATTTTTTTTGGTTATTCTAGTGATCTCAGTTGACAAAATACATTAAGCAAACTGCTAATCCATTTACATTCTAGTACAGGACTTTCAGAATAAAAATGCAGGTTGGATTGAAAAAATGTCAATCATTCCAGAGAGCTTAAAGGCTTATGTTTTCTTTATTATTTTGTATGAAAATACTTAGAAATCCAAATACTACTGTGAAATGGAAATACTTTGGAAGGAAGCATCCATCATTAAAAACAATATAGAAAAGCTGAAATATCAAGGTTATATACGAAACAGCTAGAATGAATGCAGTGTGTCAACACAACAGCATTTTAACATTTTGATTTTCTTTTTTCACAAATGAAGATGTATTATAGCATCTGGAACCAGAATATGGATCGATTCATTGTCAGCATCCATAGGAACAATTATATAAGTATCAGAACTCTTTTTATATTTTCAAAATACAGCTATCTGTGTCCACTTTTCAGGTATATTTTAATATGTAAAATATAGGAAATCAGGGACTCTCAAGTATTCAGAACATTACTGGAATTCAGTAATACTTGACTGAATTTACACCATGATAATTGAAACAGAACTAGATTGTCTTACTACATAGTTATATACTTTTCCCTCCAACTTATGAAAGATAAGCTAATAATGTTTATTTCCAGATTTTATTACTTCCTAGGAGCTGTCTTGCTTGTGGTCTAATTCTCATTTATTTCATATATATAAATATATATATATTCATTAATTATAGTTTAATTCATTAGACCAGAATAAATAACTTTTATCCTCAAGGTCACTAAATGTAGTTTCAAATTTGGTGTTTATTTTTGGTACAACATGAGGTTTGGAAGGTCTGAGAAGAATGATCTCCTTACAAACTTGTTTATCAATAATTTTCAGACTGATATGTTTTTAATTATTAAGATTTAAAAGAGCCATTATTAATGCATATTTTATGAGTTGTGCGTTTCCAAGTCAAATATTCTGATTTAGGGATGTGGATCTCAAGAACTTCAATCTGAAGTTAATCTTTGTAAATCAGGCTAGAGTGGATTAAAATGCAAGAAAGGAAAAAACCTTACTACAGGTTAATGAAATGGACTGAATCTAATCCAAAAGAAACTAAGTGATTATAAATTGAAGATTACTGCAGAATAAGTCCCCTGTAATCCTTCTATAGTTGACATTGGATGTGTGACTTTCTAAAGGCAGGTCTATTAGAGTTTAATTCCTTCAGTGATTTTTTCTTATTATTTTCCAGAGCACTGAATTGTCTTATATAACTAGTTCACTGCAGTTCTGACAGGATTAAAAAAATCCTTTTCCACTTTGTTTATAACTCATAGAGAAATATGCACCTTGATTATTTTTAAGAAGAGGTTGAAGTATTTCTTTGTTTATTTTTAAAAGCAAAAAAAAAATGTTTTCCAACATCTCTCCCTGCATTTCTTTCTCTAAGCAAATGAAAATAATAAGTTATTAGAATGAAATCCTTTACGTATCTGGTTGTGATTCTAAAACCTCCCAGCAGGCTGGGTGGGTTGGATGGGATGCTGTTGGCCACGTTTGCTTTCTGGTCCGTCACTCTTACAAGCTTCAGGGAAAATAAGCAATAATTTATTAATGGTATTCCCATTGAATTTTATTGGATAAAGAGGAGATTTAAATAAACAAGAAAAATTTGCCTTCATAGAAGAAGAAGATGAAGAGTGATAGGAGTGTTTGTACAAGAGTATTGCAGCAGTGCCATTTCTCATTCTTACCATATCAGTGCAATTTCACTGATTGCATTGAAGCTAAAATCAGTGTGGCTAACAGTCAAAAATCTCTTTCAACTATAATTGTGTATTTAAAAACTGCATATAAATAAATGTAAATTTTTGCACTAACAAAGAATTAGCTGCATAATTATTAGACAAAAACTTTTACTTTTTATAATAATGCGCACAGAAACAATGGTGAATTTAGAAAATTCTAAGAATTTAGAATTCTCATTGCAGTAAGGATGTAGAATCAAGACAAAGCACACATGATTAGGATACTGATTTTGTTCTTATTTCTTTAACTCTTTTTAATATTCCAGGCAAGATCCTTAACTATTTTATTCTGTAGTTTCTCCAACTATTTGTTAATATTATGATGCTTCATAATCTTTGCAAACTGTTTTTTTCTTAATCAGTACATATGTGTACATATAAATTGTGCCATATTAATATTCGTTACTTTTTATTTCTGTCGCAATGTATGGTATTTTTGGTAAAGGGCTGATTTTGTTATGGAGGTTATATTTTAATCTACATAGGGCAATGCCTATGATCTGGACAGCATCTCTTCCAACACAGCACTGTTGGCAGTAAATTTTAGTAGAAATGCAATGTGACCTGCACCAGCATATGACAGTCTAAATGTTGTTTTTTATTCTCAACTATTAGGAGAATTTACAGAATATATCCTCCTTCTGTGTGTCCAGAAACTGTACACCCCATGCTCCACAAATTCTATAGCTATTTTGCAGATGAGAGGAGGAAGAAAGGGGACACCGTTGCAAAGTTAAGGTATACCGCTCCTTTTTTTATCTAAGTAAAGATTTTATAAACAAGGAAAGCAGAGTGAATTTATAAACAAGGATTTATAAACAAGGAATGCATATTCTAATAAAAAGTAATCCAGGGTCCTTTAATATCCATGAAACTCCTAAGAGGAAATATTTTCTTGCTTAATCCAGTGAAATTTCTAAAACTGATAACTCTTTCTAGACTGCTTAGAGCAGGCCAGTTCTTTGTGGCAATCAAGCAGGCTTTGTATCAGCAGAGGAAATATTTCTGCCGGGTGTTAAGGGGCTGGGATTAGGCTGAAGGGTGAGCAGTGGGAATTTAATCTCACTAGTATTCTCCATATGTACTTTCAAAGCAAAGACATAAACTTCCTGTATGTCAGGAAACTCACTGACACAATGACGCAACAACACATTAAGCATTTTAAATCTCCAGGGCAACAGACACAGTGACAGACGACTCATACCCAACTAGTCAGCTCTTGAGTAATCAAGTGAATAAACTTTGAAGTGATACTGGTTATATTCTTTATTAGAAGCTCTCACACCTGCAATTGACTTGATGACATCTAAGATCAAGAACTCAAGGATTTCTTGAATGTAACTTGTATCATCCTAGAGTTTCAGTGTGTAACCTCTGATCACTATCCCCAGTATATTTCATAGGTTATTTCTGGCCAGAACGCACACCACACTACGCTAAAGATCTGCAGAAGCCTGTTCTGCAGCAGCTTTTCGGTGTTTTACAGACCCTTCTCCCTTAGCAGCCTATGTGCTGTGGCATTTGTGGTCATCCAAAGGCACAGAATGACATCTGTCATCTGCATGACCAAGTGTGTATGCTTATTACTGTACCCCTCATCTGGTTGTCATCTGACCTCCATTACTTCTTCCAATATTTGAAAAATGTTTCTGACAAGATGATCCTTCTTTTGATATAATTTACTGCAATCTCCTGTGTGCTTTGCGTGCTTTTAGTCTGTTTTACAGAGTATGAAAACAAATCTCATTGCCTCAAATTTAAACCAACGTAACCCAAGAGAAGGCTTGTCCTATTTTACTGATAATCCCTATTAGTTTTTAGAACCATGAATCCCAAGGCTGCTGCATTGGAAGGCCAGAAAAGATGATTCCCTTTGATCACATCACTTACCTGATCTCTATTTAACCTACTATTATATCCCAAGAACTCTCAGCTTGAAGAATTCTTTGAAATGGCTCAATCTATTTTCCACATCTATGTTTTCACTTGTCACACCACAGTGCCAGCAACCTTAAGTAACCCAGAGTAAATTCCAGGAACTGTATTTTTAAAAAAAATTTAATAACTGAAATTTCCCCTTAACTTTCTTAAGCTCAAATGATACTTCCTTACACACATACATTTCTATATATGTTCATGCGTTACCAACACACTGCTTGGGACTTAGTAAAATCATAAATAAGATAGCATCTAAAGAATGGAACTGCTCTTTAGAATTATGGCCTATGTAAATGTGAAAAAATGAATGATTCCTCCTCCATGATGCCTTAAAAAAAGGCTGTGGACCTTATTAATTGTTTGGGATGAATTTTAGCATAACTCAGAGGGTTGTGAAATGGATGTAAGCTCTCTCTTTGCCCAGAAAGGACAATCTTAAAGAATAATTAAGTGCCTCCCTAGCCTTTTTTTCTTCATCTTACCATATATTTGAATACTCTTATCATTTACAGAGATGTTCAGGTATTCAGGACATAAAGGGGTACAATCAGTGTACAGTAATTTACAGAAAGCAGAGAATCTGCCTAAGGTTTTGTGTCTCAGAGTAGAAGATGGGTTTTAAAATATAAGTCAAGTTAAGGTATATCAAGCTTATACCATGCAATTCCTGGCATGGATATGACTTAATTTAGACTGCGTGGTTATGAATGCAGGGAAATTTTTAGCTTTGTGAACTTTCAGTTATTTTTCTCTATTAAAAAAAAAAAAGTAATTATAAGTTAAATTACAAGAAACAAGAGTTCTGGTCCAAGGCACTGTTTAAAAAATATTCCGATACCTAATGACTATTGAAGATACATAAATCTTTAGAAAAACAAGCATGAATGTTCAGTTATTGGAAGTCCAGGCTTTTTTGTTACTAATATATCATGACCTTGCCCGTGCAATATTTTTACATGCACTATCATCAATCATTAGTACTATTAGAGATCCAACACAATATAACTAAATTAATCTCAATTTACTAAAACATTAACATACCAACAGCTACCAAGTTTGTTAAATTATAATGCTATGACAAAATGACTAAAACTCAGGACCAGTATAACAAACCAGGTAACTGAAGTTTAAATATATTTCTACACATTTCTTTTTTGAAAAATGTAGAACAAGTTATTGGCTTTACTATTTGGTGACATTTTATTTTGTTATTAATTTTTAAAAAAAACATTGTAAAAACTATAAACTCATTTTAATTTGACAAGCGTTTGGTAATTAATTTTCAAACAATGCTATGGGAATCTAAGAAGCAGTCTTCATTTGACATGTATTTTATAATTTATTTTAAAACAATGCTGCACAAATCTGCAAAGGCATTATTCATTTGAGAGTTCATTAATTATGCAAATGAGTTGCAATTAACAAATCTGTTCTGAGGATGGCATTTGCATAATAATGAACTTCATGTTTGTGACATTATTTAATAAGATACCTTTGTGC
>JAHLSL010000093.1:5179190-5296754 GCA_025920805.1 Petroica traversi
TTTTTAAACAAAACACCCTTGTGAATAATTCGGATAAAAATGGACAACCAGTCAGTAACATTAAAACCCAAAATACTACCAAGAGTAACCTCACTAAAATAAATCATATTGCCTATGCTTTCTGTAATAAAAAGGTATGCAAATCTGATTCTTTTATTAGTCTCTCCCTTCCAAAAAGGAGACATTTTCGATCATGGTGTTTTCAAAATGGTGCTAAGGAATAGCATTGGAAAAGAACTGGTATTTATCAAGGCAGCTGGAAATAAACAAATGAATGCAAACACCTATTTAGCATTGCTGCTCTGTGACATAGATTGACACTCTGCGATATGGATCTTTTACAATCTTATATGCAGCATGTAAGCCAAAAGCCTAGAGAAGATCTGGTTGTGTGGTTAGCAAATGGCAGCAGCATCAAAAACATAATTTGAGCTAAATGTCCTTGCAAAAGCAGAATGGCTGAGTAAAGGCCTTTTGTTTACAGCACTGCAGCAGTGAGTTACAGCCACTGCAGCCAAGGATCTGAATTCCCACACATCCCATGCAGAGCTTCGAGCAGCAAAGTTCTTATGGCAATGTGGACCTGCGTGGCAACTGAAGGTGAGATCCTCAGTGTGAAGCAAACGGACTTCAGTCAGTCATGAAGCCTTTGTGGCACCTATTTTTGTGTTTAGCCCAAGACAACGTTGCTTGGCAACGCTCTGGCAGAGTGTTGGTCCTCTGATGGAGGCAGTGAATCGGTGATGCGACTGATAAATTCACAGTGGCACCTTCTAGGTGCATTGCCTGCAAGCTCAGAAGGCTGGAAATCCTTAGACAGGGCTTGGATCATTCCCTAGTGCCAGTGACTCTCCTCTGGCATCTCTTATATTTATTATTCTGCCGTCTGTCACTGATGAGGAAGTATTGTGGAGCAGAGCTGTGTGTGAATTCTCCAGGACTCGGTCAAGTGCTTTGAAATGCATGTGACAGCAGCTTCCATCTGAGAAAGTATATAAAATAAAGGCAGACAAAATCAGCATCAAGATATATAGTAAAAAAAATGAATTAAATGCCTGCAAAAGTTTCATCTCCAGAGTTGACAGTACTTGAAAAAAGAGAAAACTTAATTGGCTTTTTTTGGTAGAATACTTAAGAGCAATGAGCAGAAGGGGAAAAATGAGAGAGTGTGAGAAATTTTGCATTAAAATATTTGATTTGGCTTATGTTCTTATCTATATTTATACTCAGGGAAGTCCAAAATAATGATTTTTATTTTTTTTTGCATTAGCATTCACAATGGTGCCAAGGAATTTCAGTTGAGAATGATACTACTTGTGTCAGACAGTTGAATAGACAAGACAGAGAGAGGATTTGGATAGGAGGGGATAAAAGAGATAAAGTGGTGACATTTTGAGATGTCACGTTAGTACCACAACAATTTTTTTGCACCTCTATAAAGCTCAAAGAGATGGGGTTTTGTTTGGAGACAAAAAAAGGTATGGCGATGGGAAGCAAGAGAAAGGGGGCATGTCAGAAAGGTGAGGCAGAATAAAGTGATGGTACCAAAGGGTTTGGAAAAGGACTCAGTTCTCAGGACAGGACATTCAAAAAATAGGAGGACTTAAAAAAAATATGACCAATGACTAATACATGCTTAACCATTAGGAATCTAGCCCTTCAACTCCATTCCAAGTGGGATTTTGCTCCAAAGAGTTCAACATAGTAAAGCTAAACACAGCTTACCTAAACACTTGAACACTACTCCTTAGACTTCCAGCCACACATCATTTACTCCATCCTACAGCCTACATCCATCCTTGCACACTTGGTAAGTGTGCAAAAGTCATTCTTGGTGACATCTGGAGCTGTTCCCCATCAACTCCTTCCACATGGCAATTAGCTGATGTCAACAGCAATTCTGGGGTTGTTGTTGGGATTTGTTGGATTTTTTTAGTTCTTTTCTCTTTTAACAAAAGA
Organism: Petroica traversi; assembly: GCA_025920805.1. NCBI lineage: Eukaryota > Metazoa > Chordata > Aves > Passeriformes > Petroicidae > Petroica > Petroica traversi. The sequence goes on from JAHLSL010000093.1 coordinate 5,181,150, forward strand.
CCCACTTTCTAAGGTCTGGTATCTATGAAAAACTGTGTATTAACATTTTCATTTCAGAAGGGATGAGAGGAAAAATTTTGCATTTCAACCCATTCCATCAGGGTGTTGCAGTGATGTCAGTCTTCAAGACATCCGCAACTAGTGTGGAAGAGAGATCATGCTGCCTCTTTTGTGGGAACAAGTGAACAGGAGTTATCCCTCTGTACAAAATTGGTAGGGGAGGAAGTTGTAACAAGGATCATATGTCTGTTATTTTACATTATGCATGAATAGGTGACCGTATGAAAAGAAAGAACTAGAGAAATGGTTATTAGATCATAAAATGATCACTCCTGAGAGTGGCCATGTTAGCATGCTGCATCCTTTTCTCCTTCTTTATATAATATTTGTACCTTTAATTGCCAGCTCTACTGCTCATATTTCTACTGAGCATCCTTCTCAGGGTGTCCAGCCATGCAATAATGTCCCACAAGTGTTTGGGATGCTGCTGGTGTTCCTGTCCTCCCTCAGAGCACACAGAGGCTGCTGTTTCCTTCAAGCTTGTCCCACTGCTTCAGCTTCAGTCTTGTTCCATTCACAGATTTTAAATGATTTTGATAATCTTCCCCTTTGTGATCCCACTGCCAGGAACTAGCCCCTCACTGGAATTAATCTATGATGCTTTACATGGGCAATTTACAAATGCTACCTGATAGCTTCTTGGTCTTTGTGTCTTTCCCTGCTTCCTACTTCCTGACAGCTTTAACACAGCTTTTGGACACCTTTTTAGTCAGCCAGTTATGTGCCATCTCCCTCAGTCAGTATAAAAAGGGCAAGCGGAGACTTTCAGAAACTTTCTGTCAGAATAAATTGTTATTTTTCTAAAAATGATTGTTCCAATCAAATAATTTACTTGATTGTCAAAGCAGCATTTAGTGCAGTTTTCTCTCTGTTTTGAGGTAACTCTTCAGGTGGGATTTCCACTTTTTATTGAGATGATAAGCTAGGCATTGCTATATTAACACGGTATAAGTGAACCATCTTTGAGCAGTTTAATACATTCACAGATGTCTTGGTTCATAAAACAGCTGGGAAGCCTTTGCTGTGCTATATAAATTTGAGATACTATTCTTAGTATTAATTAATAGCCAAGGATCATCTCCCTTCTTGTGTTTTGAACTCTCATTAACTTTTGTTCTAACAATTTTGCCACACACAGAGTTAAAAGTCTTACATGTAGACTCATCCATTTGTATTCATTATCCATAGGATTCTGTCTTCACAAAATACTCATGTGTCTTTTTATCTTAGTTGCTTTTATGAATGCAACTTTTGCAGGTAACTCAGTCTACAACCATATAAATTAGCTAGAACTCAGTAGCCATGATATGATTCTTGATATGTGACACTTTTATTTTTATTTTACCAAAGTAAAATTTTAGTTAATTGAAAAATAAATAGAATGGATACCAAGGTCAATGTAAAATGTATATTTATCATTAAAATACTATAGCACCATACCAGGGAGGTTTTAGTATTTTCTCAAGATGAGAGTAAAACTAGACATGAATTTCAGATTTCTGAAATTTTTAATAAATGTGGTACTTCTTCACAACATAGAGAAAATGTTTCCTAAAATTAATTTGTAGACAAAAGGAGATAATATGCAATTAGATCATGTAAACATTCATTAGTTCATGTAAAATAATTAATAGCTCAGCAATTGTTGTAGGAAAATAGTGTATTAGCACTAGTCAGTTCATGTTCGATTTTCCTTCATGTGATTCCAACACTGGATAAATCCAGGAGCTCTTGGGACAGTTTTTATTTCCTAAAGTCCCTTCAGATGAAAACATGACAGGAGTAACCAATTGATACAGTATTAAAAATAACTGGGATATTAAAAAGATGATCTCAAGATCCTAGCGTAGTGATGTTAATAATTTGGTCTTATTTCCTTGCATTAATATTTCCACCTTCTATGTCTCTACAGAAACTTTATTGTTAGTTCTCAATGTCTTGAAAGCTTAATTAACAGAAAATGGGTATTTTTGTAATGGCCACTGACATTAAAATCTGTAGTGAAAGACTGATGGTCCAAATACACACCCTGCACTGGAGGTGCTTAGTTCTGCAGAATCTCAGGGGGACTTTACTTGGAAAAGGTTTGCAGAACTGGGCTGACAGAGGTTTCAGTAATACATTCTGGCTAGATCTTTAATATAGATAAAAGTATACAGAACTGCCCAAAGGGAACAGAGGGATCAGGAGTTGCATCTTACAAAACAAACCAGAACAGTTTTATGAAGACAGCCTATATTCCCTATAAAATATATAGGTGGTTATGGCATTGGTGTTCTTTAATGTTCTTCAGCTGCTGATGTGCACAGCAGTCTTGGTGTTTCCTTATTGCCCATAAAAGAGATTACTGACAACTCTATTTGCACTGAATATTAATACAGTTATGCTACAACAAAAAATGCCACACTTTCCTAAATTCCATAATGTTGACATTCGTGTCTATATCCTGTCTACTGTGACAATATCATTGGGGAGAGTGGGAATACTTAGGTTCCAAGGAAGCTGTTGTGGAAACAATGGCCATGCATTCTGTAAGCTGCTGGGGAGAGGGAACTAGAAGGTTAAAGCTGCAGCTCTATAATGAGTTGACCATTTTACTGTAGCCCCTGGCATATTTCTACTGTGTGTCACTGCCAGCTATTGACCTTTATGCTGTAAGACCGTGGGATTTCCTAGCTGTCCTATCTTTAACAGCACTGCAAAGACCAGTCAGGAGTTTAGTACCAGAAAATACTGTGAACTGATTTTGTAAATAGCTGCTTACTGGCTAGCAGAGCCCTAAATTAGAGGAAGTGATGCTTATGAAGTATAAGATAAAAATAACTACTTTTTACCTTCTATAGATAAAGAGACTCTTTTCACTGGTTTGTGCTATCTTCTTATTTATACTGGGAGTGAAAGACAAATTTCCCTAGAATAACTAAATTCTATTTTGTACTGCTTTCCCCCTATGAACTGGCAATGCAATTGACACTTTCTAAGGTTTAAAAGCAATAGATTGTGTTTGAAGCAAGTTCAATAAGATAATTGAAAGGGCTTTATTCTTCTCTTATGTACTCTGTAATTCCTAGGTATTTCAAATCCTTGCTGCTGTAGATGTATACCAGAGAGTATAATGACTCTTACTGGTGTCTACTTATGTTTGCATAAGGCCCTGTTCAATCTCACTAGCTCTTTCAGTGAGATCTGGAAATCTCTTCTATATAGTTATTTGCTTCCCATGGTGATCCCTTTGGAAGCTAAACATAGGAGAAAGAAAACAACCTTGGCCACATCCCATTTCTGATCTCTTTAAAATTCCTACATGCTTCCTCGCTGTAGCACCAGGAGATGCTATTTTTCACCAAGCTGCATATAGCCATGAGCTGAATAATTGACAAGGAAAGAAACAAACATTATGTTGTGTATTTGTGAGAGGACATACAGACACTGAATGCAGGAGGAGTAAGGCCAGCAGCTGCAGTCGTCCTGCTGTGTGGCCAGATCGTTTTCCTGTGGTATTCTGTAGATTTCTGTAGCACCCATTCATAGGTAGCCTTTGAATCAATGGAAAATCCTTACAACATGGATGTTCAGAGAAAGAGATATTGTCTAATTTAAGGCACGTTCTTACTCTAATTTAATGTCCAGCTATAACATTCTCAATATTTCCAGATGTTTCTCTTGAGTTTTACTATCAGAGTTTTTCTACTTGCTTTTGACCACCCCGCTATATTTAGTTCAGCACATCATGAGGATAAGAGAGATTCCTGCTGCACAGATTGAGTTTGACTCTTCAGCATTGCTGATCTGCTGTGGTGTACAGTGACTGTTTTCACTGGATCCTGCCAGAGCTTCTTTGTGGCACAGAGGAGGTAGCAGAAGGAAATACCCCCTTCCTTTGTACTCACAATCTGTTCTTGCCAGCACAAATCTGTAATTATATAGGCTTGACTGTGGGCAACAGTTACATGGGAAAAATAAATTCTTTGACCTTAGTAGTTCTTGTTGGGTAATTTCAAGTATAAAAATTTGTCATCAGACCTGCTCACTTGCAGAGCATGTTATTCCCTTTTGTATTTCAGTCACCATCTTCATATCTCTTGTTGTCTCAGTGTCATTGTTTTTGTGGCTCACATAATATTTATCTTCTGTAAATATCCCTTCTTTCACTGCTCTTATCCATCTCTCATAATTCCCTTCTAATCTGGTCATTTCCATGCTCATTCTCCTTTCTGCTTAGGACCATTACACCTGTGAAACCATTAAGAGCTTGTTTGAAACCTGTCTTATCCAATTGCACAGTGCTCTTAGAGGGTGTATAAATTTGTGTTTTGATTGCAGTCCATTAAGCTCACCTGTAAAATATCTATTGCTGATCTTTCCCCCCACTGCAGACTTATTTATCTCTTCAGCTATGCAAAGCTCTTGAAGACAGACAGGGCAAGGAATTTTCTAGGTCAGAATAGGTGCTCTGAACCCACCATATGTGAAGAGCCTCTCTCTTTTTTTTTTTTTTTCTCAAAACATGAGAAAACATAGTGAGTAAGTGAAATCCTATATAATAAGTGCCTATAAAGTAATCATATTTTGCCTTTAACTTGAATACAGTTCTATTTGGTTAGTAGTAAAAAATGGATAAAAGATTGCTTAAGAGGCTTAACTACAACTGAAATTAAGCACCTTTCTGCATTTTATATATTCTACACATTGAGACACCAGAAGGAGGAGGGCTTTTAATCTTGTTTCCATTCTTTATTAAGATGCTTTGTGTAATTAGTTGCATTTCTATTGGAATAAATGGTAATTTGGAATTCGTCCAAATTGAAAACCTAAATGAAAAAGGAGCATTAGTGCTGGGTTGCATGCTAAAAGAGGCAAACTTCTCTAGGGCAGATCTGTTCATGCAACTTGGCCCTGCTTAAATAAAATCTATAGAATCCATGTGGAATTTAAGAGGGAATGTAGCACATAGGATGGATGGGAATGCAAAAGAAAACAGATTTTCAGCCAGAAGGGCAATTCACTTATAGTTAAATGAAAACCCCCTAAAACCAGAAAGAATTATCTATGCTATGTAGAAAGTTGGTTTTGAAATTAAAAAAAAACAACCTATAAATAAATGCAAAAATATGACTGCGTGTTTTACATTTTTGAATTGAGTGTGTTTCAGCAGTGACTGATACAAGTTGCCAAATGAAACTGCTCTATTCAGGTGACAGAATTATAAAAGTACTCTGGATGCTGCTGTAGGGTATACTGTGTCACTGCTTCCAATTATAAATTCTACTTTGCAGCTGGCTGTTTGTCCCTTTCAAAATATTTGAAAGGCATAAAATTTTCTCCTATTTATTCAGACAGCTTTTAATATTTTGCCCCCTGTCCTTTTTTAAAAATTATTGTTATTTTTACAGCTAATGATTTAAAGACATTAATCTGCAACACACTCTTAGTGCTTTGGTGGAAATGGCAAATTTTTGTTTAGGGAAGTTGTTTCTGATAATGCACTTTACCTTTCTGGGGATAAATATTTCATGAGAAGTTTTAGTGCACAGACTTGTGTACATGAACAACAAGCACATAGGACATGATGGACTGGAATGCCTCTGAAAGAGCTGTCATAGTCCATTGTGTCAATCTAAGAGCTGGGGTGTGCTTGAATAAACTTAAAAATTCTTGGTGTTAGTTCTGGTGCCATTTTGTTTGTGGTGTGAAGAATCCAGATAAGGAAGGCAGAGAATACAGGGTCTTGATACTTGATCAGAAATAGCTTACTGGTAAGTACTGGTTTTCATAATATGCCACATAAATCATGAAGTGTTTGACTGCCAATGCCTAACACTCTCCAGGTATAATACTCCTCAGGGTAAGTGGCTTGGAGAACACAGCCCATGGTGGTTTATATGACAGACCCAAGAGGTCTCTAACTGTATATGGACGTAATGGTTCAAATGTTTGTATTATAACTAAAGAGAAAACAAGGTGAAATTTTTAAAGTGACATAAATTTATCTTTGGAGGAAACATCTTTCTCTGCTGTTAGAAACCTGAATTTCTCCCATGGAAGCCTTATTTTCCTTTCTTAATTGTTTTAAGGAAGCACTTTTCCTGAGTTTGGGAGTAGCAATAAAGATAGAGATGCTTTGTGTTAGAGCTCCACAGATTTTTTTCAAGTTGATTGATTTCATATGAGTTTTCTATCATCAAATTATACAGTCAGACTACAGATCCCTCTTCTCCTCATGCACCCGATCTGAAAAGTTTCCTTCCTTCCATGCATACATGGAGGAATCAGCTACAAATTACATGGAAACTGAGTCAAGTCACAAATTTACAGGGTCTTCTAGATGATGTAGAAGTTGGAGGCTCACCATTAAGTACCCCACTTAATTTCACTTCTTTGAAAAGCTGCATAAGGTCTACAGTGCTTAGTGATCTATACTAATAAGTTATTTTATTTCCAGAAATAAAATGCATTTTTCTGAGTGGCTGCAAAATGTCACTTACAAAAAATAAGGCACTGAGGCAGGCAGCTTTATGCACTGCTCCTTGAACTTTTGAGATGAATAGTTGGGTATATTGCTATGTGGAGGCTCATTGCAGTAATCCAATCTGGTTGTGACAAAGGAGTAACACAATTTGAGAGAGAGACAGAACTAAAAGGAAATCTATGTATTCTCATAATAACAATTCTAGCTAGCTTTGGATTCTGTGCATAACACTACATTCTTTATCTTATTATCAGCATTTCCTTGCTGGAAACAATAAAATCAGTGAATCTTGAAGACCCTTTGGCTGTGAATCTTTGTTACAAAAGGATCTTGTTCCTATTATTTCCCTCTGTGCCATCAATGTTACTTTTCTAAGGAAAAATGTATCACCTTCATTTCAAAGTGAGCTGTAGTCAAATATGACCTTAGATTTTGGGTAAACTCAAGAGAAATCCAAGCCTATGGTGTTATCTGTGTCTATAACTCATCAGTCGAGAGTCACAGCTAGCTATTATCAATGCAAATTAAAATACCTACTTTGAGGAAAGAAAGATCAGAAGCAAAAGCTGGGAAGTTCATAGAGAGCCCAACAACAGATGAAGCCTTACCCAACTTTTGCTGTCTAGAGAAAAAGCAAGTGGCATTTCTTACACTTTCCTCAGTGTGCTGTGTGTGACTAAAATATCACAGAATAAGTCACAGTAAAAAAAAAAAGTCGGAAATATTCTTGAAGATCTGTTTGTCATATCCAATCACAAAAGAATAGGCATAGCTAATTAGATCACTATTCTGATCACTGAACAAAAATCTCTAATTAAAGGTGCCAGGAGGTGCTTTATAAGATCTTTTGTTAGCCCAAGATGATTCAGATTTTACCCAAAATGTTAGCCCAAGATGATTAAACAGAAGAGACTATGACAAAATAAGCAATGCAACCTCTGATTACTAAATGTTGTGCTCATTTCAACATGAATATACTATGGGAAAATGTTTATGACTTAGCCTCTACAAGGGATTGAAGGAGGTGGGCAAATTCAGTTTTGAAGGATACATGAGTGCAGATCTTTGCAGGAAAATATGAATGCATAAATACATGAGCATTATATTTTTGGTACTTCTGACTGTGTTTGCAGCTGCCAAAATTATGTTACTGATAGTAAGTTTGTCTTGTTACATTTCAGGAGTGATATTTCCAGGACTATCACAAAGTGCAGCTGTTTTTTCCTGGTTGCCATTACACTTCTTCACATTTCACATCTGCTCTGAGCATATGTCTAGATTAAGTTTGAGAGCTTTCCCATGTACACAACATCCTCATATTCTGAAGGTACATAAAAGTTACATATTGCTACTGTCTTTTGATCAATCTTTTCAACTTGTGACATGCAGCAAATGGAGAACAAAGACAGTTGTCTACAGCAGGGCTGTATATTGGACTATATTTAAAATCTCATTTTTAAATGATCCTCTGCACCAGGAGTAAGCAATTACTTCAATCTAGCATTTTTATGAACCTATTGTAGCTTAAATTTAAACAAGAATATTTTCATGTGAATAATCACCCCATACAAATTTTTTTTTCACAAATATTGCAACAATCAACCTTTCCCTTGGCTTCTTTTGGCAGTTTCCCACGAATCTTTTCTGTATGGCTTAGAAATTGAAGGTATTTACTTACCCCTGATTTTGGGCATATTTTCTACAAACATGAACTGAGATAGGAGTGCGTTCTGTACTTTGAGAATATACTGTAATGGCTTTTCTAGGTCCGCTTATCTTTGGAGTCTGAAAATGTTAAATTCTGATTTTTTCAAAGGCATCTGTAGAACAAAATAGGCTAAAAATATGTTTTATGTTACAGCAGAGTGAAGCCATGAATCACATGGTAACACATTAGAGTGACTAGTATCAAAGGGGCCCATGGGGAATTTAGGAAAAGGTAGTTAAGCAATTAATGAAGATATTTAAAATCCTAATATGGCAGAGACAGCTTTGAAGGCAGCAAGGGATTAATATTTATTTAATAGATCAGATTCTCTGCCAGAAAAGAAATTGAACAGGAACTACCCTACTCTGAATGCAAACATGAACAATTTGAAGAATATTTTGTGGCAGTGACATCAGCACATCACACTTTGTCATGATAGCTGAGAAAAATGTCTTGCCTTAAAGAAAAAATTACCTTTGCTGCTTCTGACTATTTTGGCTGAAAATTACTTCAGTGATCCAAGCTCTGTCACAACACATTGACTGCAATCTTCAATGAGAAAGGAACATATTGCTACTTAACAGAGGTGACATGGGTTAGTTACATGATTGACAGCAGATAACTGTAACTGCTCTGCAATATTTTATGGGGTTTGATGTGGCTATCACCTGCAGGCAGGAATGGAGCTTTCCAGTTTCCAGAACTGCTGGTCATGTTGGATGGATAAACTCCAAATCCTACTTCTCAGCAAAGGTCAAAGTTCTGTGTTTATTATAATGGTTTTCAGAAGTTTACAACTGGCCTTGCCTGGCATGGTCTCTGAGCTGCAGTGTATTAGGAGTGTAAAAGATTGCTGTAAAGTTCCACTATTTCTTTTTGCAGAAAAACTGGAATTCATGAAGAGCTCATCTTCCTTAGTTGTACTTTAAGTTTCCAGAACACAGATGTATTGTCCTCCTTTGTAGTGAAATGAGGCTGCTGAGGAGGGTCATGGAAAAGACTTAATGTATTTGTTTCTTCAGACACAGGAGGTGGGGTTGCCTTATGTCTCCTGCTCCAGAGAAAAATTAAATTGTGTCTAAAAGCTGGCTTTCCTTAAACCAGTTAAAACAGAAGAGAACTAAGAGGTGACAATTGTTCAAAGTATGGTCAAAGTTCAGGGAGTTATGCAGAGGTACAAAGATGGAAAAAATACAGGCAGTGTAGTATTTACACTGTTATCAGATGCCCACATATGGGGAAGATGAGAGGCTTCGAAGAGTGCCTCAAAGAGTACATAGAGACTGAATCTATCCCACAGCTGACATAATTTCTTTTATTATTTTTCAAGAAAAATGATACAAACGTTACACGGAATTCATCTTAAAACATCAGGAGAGCTATTCTTTCAAGTTGCTTTTGGCATCACAGAGGCCTAAACTAAAATCAGTAGCAAAGCATGGAAGGCCGAGAGCCACCAATTCTCACTGGACCATCAATCTATGCAATAAATGATGGGATAGATGCGATTATTTAAAACTTCTGCTTAGTATCTAACAGATTTTTTTACTCCAGCTGATTTCTTTTAGATCTTGACTTTATTATAGCCATTGCTTAAATCTTAAGCAATCTTTGTTTTTGACATATTGATTTAAGGAGAATTTCTCAAGAAACATTAAATGCTGACATGTTTTATAAGCTGAGTACTACTGGGCATTGCTGACAAAGTAGCTTTGCATGTATCATTCTATTGTAAGTGACAGTATAAAATTTATTGGTAAATATAATGCATTTATAACAAGGTGAATTTAGTAACTACCACCATATATCCCTTTTAGAATCATATGCTAATGAAAAAGATGCTCTAATGATTAGGGCTTGAGTCCACGGAATACAACACCTTCCAATTAGCACTCCCCAGCTTGAATACTACCATTAACATTAAACAACAAAACCAAAAATGGGTATCAATTCACATAATAGAAACTAATTGATGAAGTTAGAGGGTGTGATTATTTGTGATTACTTTACAGTCATGCACTGAATGTAGGAGAACCCCAGTTAGTAGTTAATCTCTAGCTACCTCTTTGAAGATAATGAAATTGGCTTCCTACTGATGATTATTCATTAACAATTAATTCTTTCTTGGTGATCTGCTTCATTTTCAGCTTCTCACGATAAACATGCAATGGAATAATTACAAGTGGAAATGAAAAAGCAATTAGTGGCAGATAATGCCAACATCTGATTAAAACACAGTAGAACAGATTAGCCATTCAGTAACTGCAACTTTGCTGCCTTCAGCAGGGAGATGTGAGTTACCCAGCAATATTACAGTTCAAGCTGCGTTTCCCTTTTATTGCTTCCCTTACGTCGTGCTCTGACACATTAAAAGCTTTCTTTTATTCTTGGGGGCATTGACTTGTTGTAAGTAATTTTTAAAGATTAAGGATTATTTAAGATGATTTGCCATCTTTCATGTTGAGACCCTCTGTCGAGAAAAAAGGAAAAAAGTACTTAAGCAAAATCATTTAGTGCACTCACAAGCAAATGCAATTTTTTTTTTTTTTAATTTGAAGGATGATGATTGAAGATTAGCTTGAATGAAGTGTGTGGAGACAAAGATCCTGGAATTTAGTCTCCCCTCCCCTACAGTGTTTTCTCTTAAACTAGAGAACACAACAAATATCTTCTGTTGTAGCAGATGGTAGTTGTCTTTACTGTCACAAGATTAATTTGTTTTTGAAACATGTACTGTGATGCTGCTGGGTCACCAGATCACCACCTCTGAAATTAATAAATACACGCTATGACCTTTGAAAATTGTGGATGATTTAAATCACGTAGTACCTACAACACACTCATTACCAAACACTTGCTTAGCAAAGAATCCAACAAATCTGGAAGTGGTTTCCAGGAAATCTACAAAGTTGATGGGGGATCTGAGAACCAAACCTAGAGTTCCTGTTGTGTACACAAACCACAGGAGCTGAAAGGCAAAGCCTGGTCTAGAATACCAGGCTGCATTCTTGCATTACAAACCCTTGAGCACGGCAAGCTCCCACTCCTAAACACAAATCATAGGCCCATTCTGTGGACTTCAATTATGAAAGGGTTACTTTTCAAACCCTGATTAAGGAAGTGACTTGCTAGAACCTGATAATTTTACAGTTCTGCTTTAGGTAAGAGAGTTCACAAACAGGTGAATAAACAGAGCTGACACAATTGGCACAAAGATGTGTCACTGGAGGGGTTTCATTAACCTCTTGGTCAGAAAATGATCAATAGCATGGAACTACAGATTATTTTTGTTTTCAGTGTAGAGCTAGCACAGAAGTCAGTGTTGTCATGGGCATATGGTCCATTGGATATTTTTCAGAACAAATAATTAAAGTATTTTAGGAGTTAATGTTACTTGGTTAGTTTGAGAGGTTGAATGTGTTTTCAAAGAGGATGGCTACAAACAATCAGTGTGCAGAGATTTCTGTGAGAACAGAAATTACCTCCAAATACCTGGAAAAAAATGTGTTTCATGATGGGTTTAGGTTTCATTTATGTTTCATTTCTTTTTAGGTTTTATTTACATTTGCTCCCAAAGATGCATGATGCAGATGTACTGAAATATTTCTCACAAACTCATGATTTGCAGGCTGAAAGCTCCTTCTCTGTCCTAAGGACAATTAGAATATGGTAAGGGGATAGCTGTTCATTGCTGTTAGCATAGCAGGTACTGTGTTCTCTCTCATTTTGTAATTTCCTCATTTTTAACAAATTCTGGCAAAACCTTTGAAAAGGCATGACTTCTGTCTTCACTTCCCTCTCTCTCCTTTAATTATTTATTCTGTTTTCTCCCTGTAGAAGCTTTATTTTTACCATATCATTGGTTCTTGCGAGTTCTTTTCTTTCTGTCTAATTTTTTCAATTTTCTCCTTTGCTTGTCTTTTTCCAGATTGTTCCTTCATTATTTCCTCTAGCAGGTGAAACAATACTTTTGTTTAGTTTATTCTCAGCAAACCAATTATTAAAAAAACATGTTTTTCTTATCCCCATTTTCTTTATTTCTAAATTATCTGTGTGAACTTTTCACATACATTCTTTCATATTCTCCTGGGAACAATGGTTCTAAATTATTAAAAATTTACTCAGTTTTTAAGTCAGATCTCAGACTTATCAGTCAAATCAGAGATATCATCCTATTACACTACTAATTTCTTATCTTGCACCTTTGCTGTATAAAGTGGTCAGGAAAAACTTTCACAGCAGGGAGCATTTGTTTTTACCAGTTAGTAGCCTCAGCAACACCATCCTATCAGTTACATGGATTTTCATCTGTCTGTATTACTCACATAGAATCAGAATGTTAAATATGTATGAGATGAATTAGAAAGAAGCAGCAACACAATTCCCTTCAAAACATCAGTATTTCAGTCCATTTCAGCATTTTTTCTTCTACTGACATGAACAGAAAATACTGATCTGAAAAACCCACAGCAAAGCACTCTAACCAAACGTTCTAACCACATACTTGGTGGAGGATGACTAATCAGACTAATCAGCCAAACACCTCAGGAGAGTAACTAAGGGTGTTGCCATAGTACCATGTTTCTTTCACTTGGTAAACTTCTCCTTTTTGAGAAGAGTTTCCCTCACAGCTGAAGGAGATAGACACATTCCATATAAAATGCCATGGGAATCCTGGTGGCCTAGCACAACCTCCATTCAGTGATGTCTTACACTGAGTTTATAAATGTCAGGGGTTTCGGTAAGAAAAAAAAAAATTATTTGGATTTTTTTTAATGAGCTTTTTTCTCAGTTGACTTATCTCTTGGCACAAGGTTCTGCAGCCAGTGCTTGGAGATATGTGAATCACATTCAAATGCAAAAAGGGAAAGAAGTTAATAGCTATTTCTGATGTTTGTACCAGCTAGTTTTGACAGGCTCAATTTGTGCTCTGTGTACTAAAATTTTGTTACAAACACAGGAAAAGAATTTTCAGGCCAAAGTTTGCTTCCTGAGGAAGCTTTTAAATGTTTTATATTTTCACTTAAGATATTTTATATAACATTTTTACCACAGAAGTAAAGCCTAAAGTTAAAACATGCAGCATTAATGGCCATTTCATTTCCAATTGCCAATAAATTAGGGGTCCTGAAATAATAGAGAGCATTTGTTGATGCATTATCATATGTTGAATTGGTTTTTTTCTCCTTTAATTTTGGAGTCAGTAATTCAAACTTGTTTAATGTAGAACATTTACTCATAAATCCTGTAGTATTTAAGGCATTTGGGTTTTTTTATGAATTAATTAAAAATAATCTTAGTAGTTGACAGGAACTCATCCACAGGCCTTTCCAAACTACATGGGCTGAGTGTGTGGTCCTGCATTGTCCCTGAACAGCAGCAGAACCACTAAAATGGTGCTTGCAGTACCGATATAACAAGTCATTATCACACCTACAATGAGAAGGCACATTTCCCATATTTTCCACCACCATAAATCTATTTTTTCTTTATTGAACCAACACATGTAGGGGTAATAATATACATGTTTTCTCCATTCCAGTTTGCCCTTATGTGACTGGACACATGATTGGCCTGGTCATCACCATTTGAGTTTCATGGGTTGGGTTGCTGATCACTTGCAATACTTATGACCTTTTTAGACATGAAAGCCTGTACAACAAGTATTTATCAGCCACCTTATGGGAAGTATTTTTAGACAGATGACTGTCTCATTTCTGAATTAGCAGAAACACTAACTGACCTTTCTACTGCCTTGGGTAAGTCAAGATCTCCACCTTGCTACTGAATTACTCTTTCCTAAAAGATTTTAGAAAGCAAGACCTCTAGTTTTGTTTTTTTTTTTTTTTAATTAAAATCTCTTGCACAGAGCCAAAGGGTAGAAAGTACATGGTGCTGACCAGTCTGTGGTCATTGTGGAGTACAGGTCTGAGGTCACACAGATGAAACTGGGACTGCTGCTTACTTGTAATAAACAGTCATAAGCAAGAGCACCAGCAATAAACGTTAAAAAATTCAGGAAAACAAGGAGTTTCATTTTTGTTTCATTGACAAAGGAATATCCATCACATTCCCCCAAATAATTTTCTCACTATCCTCAGCCACTCAGAGATTCTGCAATAAGTAATACTGATTCTTTCCTTGTGTTCTGTCTTGCATCATGATTGGCAGGTTTCAAGTCTTACAGATGACATGTTTTGGGTCCAGTTTAAAGTCTGTCTCATCTGTAGTTTGTATTGTTAGCTTAAGCCCTTCTTACGTTGTGACACTCACAGCAGTCCATGTCACACTCATTCTTTTTCTCCCACTGAGCCTGGGGTGATGCATTCAGAATAGCTGAGGCAGACTGTTTGAGTAAGTGCTGGTTGCTTTCTTCAGATAACTTCGGCTTTCTTCAGAGAGACTTCCCAGTCCATTGCTGTCACTAAAACATGTCCTCCCAGACAGCCACTCACTTATTGTCCAAAGTCGTATTTGACTCTCACCTCCTACTAATTCTTCTCTTTAAATTGTGACTGTGATGGTTTTCCTCTCCCTAGGCCTACTTGAATTGTCGGACCATATGAGTCATGCTCTTGACTTCTCTGCTGACCTTTCCTTCACCTTCATGTTAGAAGAAGTCTTTTATGTTTTGACTCCTAATGCTTAATACTTGAATCACAGCTTAAATCTTCAGCACACATAATCATAACAGGGAGAAATTTAGAGGGATGTTATTCTAAAGACTGGAGACAGCAGAAGAACAAAGCTAAAGATTAACATGCCTTTTAAAACCACCACGACACACTGCTGGTAACTGCCCCATTAAGAATGTTAACCTGAAATGTAAAATATCTTTAGACATTCTACTTAAAGTAATTTGCCATTATTATCTCACAGCCTACTGAAACTCCATGGGTCTTTTGCCTTTCCTCAAAAGACTTTGTCTCCATTTAAGGGATGAATACCTTTTCTTCTATTAAAGATTCACTAGTTTCAATCTTGGAGATCTAGGAATCTACACCTGCAATCCTCAAATCCTTAGATTAGTTTTGGAGTGACATTTATGGTTAGTTTAACAAACTTAGATACAAGAAAACAGACATTGCTTTAAGCCTCAACCTTGTTTCTCATCTGTGAATATCTGACGTATAATGTTATATTTTTTTATATTTCAAGGACGTAAACTCGTGAAAAAAGAACAATGGTTCTGTATCTATCGAGTTGCTAATCGCAAACAATCAAACACAAAACCAAAGCACAAATGGACCCCACCCTAAAGCAAAGACCACAGCTCTTCAGCTCTGCAGAAGGGTAGGATGTGTGTTCGTGTGCAAAAGGGAACATACTGGAACGTACTGTGGAGCTCTGTGTGCTCTACAGAACATATTTGCTGTCCTTCTCTTTCACTTCTTCCAGTGAAGGAGGAAGTTCTTCCTTCCACTGTGTAGACACCTCTGCTTTTTTACTGCTGAGAAGTGGGTTATGTTTTCCCATTTTCCTTTTTTACTGAGTCCCAATCTGGACTTCTAGGGTAAAGTTTTCACAGATGTTGGGTGGCAGTGGCAATCACAATGGATATCTCTAGTCAGAAAGGAAGATTGACATCTATGAAGGTTCTGTGAGTGGATATTCAGCCTCATTATTCCCCTGCAAGAGGGAGAGAGAGGGTGTTGTGTTGGGGTCCTGGAGAAACAGTACAAGTATTTATGAGTAGGAAGAAATGGCGAAGAAAAAAGAGAATTCTTTCAATCATTTTGCCCAGGCACTGCTGGCTACATAAACAGATCTGCTGTATTTAGTTTACCAGCTAACATCATACAGAGCAGCACAGATCTCAGCCGGGACAAATTTCCTAAGTCCATATTTAGTAACATGAAAATGTTCAGTCTTGAGAATACTTTCAGTCTGTGCTGATCCCCACACTGCTCTTAAGTCAGTGATAGAGCAAGCTTGTTTAAGTGATAAGATGGCAACATCTTCACCAGACACTGAGCTCTGGTCCTCTGTGGAAATTAGTGTCACACAATCAGTGCCGGGCTCCTCTAGGAGCTGTGTGATCTGCAGGCTGTAACAAACCAAACTGAACTCCAGCCCAAAGCCCATCTATCACCCTAATATGCATGCCTGTGCAGAAGGTAACAAACGGGATGTCTTTGATTTGTAAATTTGTTTTGGTTAGCACCTACTTACTAAGCATTGTTACAAGAAGCTGCTATTTACAGGTTAGATGAAAACAGGTACTGAAGTGCCTTGAAGTTAAATTGAAGGGGAAAAGGATAGCACTGAACTGTTTTCTAGATTTGCTGGTACAAACTGAGGGAATGACAAGCATGTAATATAACATACTCCTTTCAGAAAATCTGAATTCTCCCAAAAGGGAAAATGTACCTTCTTTTATTGAAATAGTAGAAGTAGGACCACACAGCTCTCTTTTATTTATACAGTGTGTGGTGGTTTGTGTTAGGTAAAATGAGTACACTATATTCCCACTGTTATGGCCTACTCAGTTTATACCCTGCAGATTCTAACTTTAAAAAAGTAAACACAAAATTCCCTTTCTTAAGAAAGTGCCATCTAGGGTTTTCTAATAAATGATGTGGAATAATTCACATGCTAACATGTGGGGGTTTTTCCCTTGCCTTTTCACAGAATCTGCAAGACACAACATAGTAATATGATATAATTTTAATTTATTTGTTGACTCAGAAGATCGGGGTGAGGAGTGAAGCAAACACTCTCCAAAAGTGAGATCCAGACCCTCATTAGGGTATATGTAATAGAGTTATTCATATGTTTGCTGTTTACCCTTGGAAGAAAGTCATCAATTTGTCCTGAGACTACAGAGCAGTCTCAGCTTCATGACTTTCAGCCTGCCTGTTTCCCTGGTGTTCAGCTCCTTCATTTGTTTCCAGTGGATGCTTCTGGACTGTAAGGAGCTCTTCATCAAAACATAAAATCTCACATAAAGGAAACATCTCAGCAGCTGACTGAGTCTAAAAAAGGATTGAAAATAAGCCAGGAGAATAACAGGAAGCAGTTCTAAATTCTAAATATTGATCTACTCAAAGCTTACCTTAATTTGCCCTACATTTACAGTAGGCTATGGTCCTATTCCCTCCCCTCTTAGTGTTTATTTTTAAAAAAAATTTGTAGACTACAAAAGAATCTTTAGTCACAGTGAGAGATATTTTTTTTCTATTTCTACAAGGGAATGTGAGATTTCACAGCTCTTTTATCACATTACAAAAGTCCCCCCATGCTGTGCATCATGATCACGCAGACACAAGGAAATGAAGCTTACCAGGTTACCCAAGCACAGCTGAGGGAACAGAGTGTCCTAAAAATACATGTACAATGCATGTAAAAATACTCTACAGTTATATATGTGCACAAACATATTATGTTGTTTTGCAAGATGGAAAGGAAAAATCTTTCCACCAAATGAAAACACTGAAAATGAAATGACAACAGCAGCAGATGTTAAAGCAAATCATCTAATTAAGATGATTTCATCAACCATTTTAAAAGACATTTAAAAAGGCAATATAATATTAAGTCACCAGAAGAAATGTTGATTATGCTTGCACATACAGGCACAATAACACTCTAACTGAAGCTACTCTTTGAAGCGTGAAAACAAATGATACTTTCAAAACTGTTTATTTTTTTTTTTTAATCCAGCTGTGCTTCACATCCTGCCAAGGAAAAGTATACACATTTAAAAAATCTTAAGAACTACAACCAACACCCAGGAGACTACAACTAAAACTAACAGAAGTTGTGCCTGGGTCAAGACTGCAGAGTGAATTCCGTGTAGCACGGAGAATATCTTCATTCAGACAGTGGGAAAAACTGTCAAATGAATTTGCAAGCCCCAGGATCCTCTTTTACACCTTCTATTCTTTGCTTGGGCAGGCCAAATTCTGTCTCAAAAAAATCTGAATCAAAAGCCAGAGTGAAGACACAACTACATGTCTGCATTTTAAGTCTTATGTTGATGGAAAATGAAAATCAAAAGGCAAAACTTTGTCCTGCTTCCCTAGAATAATGTAAGCACAAACACTTACATTATTCTAGGGAAGCAGGACAAAGTTTTGCCTTTTGATTTCCATGTTTGCTCTTCCTTTCAGTTATACTGCAGGATGCAGTATCAGGTTTTTATTGTTCAGTGTTATTCTTACTGTAAAACAGTTAGTGTGGGAGAAGTGCATGGGCTGCCTCCTTATCACAATATCATGTACATTCAGCTCCTCCTTTCACTGGGATATATAGCAAGAAACACTCTTGACTTCATGCCACTTGTTGAATTTTTATTCCCAGTTCTTAACTTCTTTACTTTAAACATTTGCTGGATAATATAGTACATATTAGTTTTAAAAAAGGTCAAATATATACCTCCACTCTCTTCTTTCTGTTCTCTGTAAGATCCAGTTCATGCTGGACTTCATACTGGGCAGTTTCATTTCTGAAAGGTCTCTGATTCTTCTTTTCTTTTTTTTTTTTTTTTCCTTATCATAATTACTTCTGTAGGAATGTTTCTTTACTTCTTATAAAGCAGTCTGCCAAAGTGCATTATGCTTTAGAAGAAAATTAATAAATTTTTTATTGTGAATGTTACATTCAAGGGTAATATTTCTCAGTGTTGGGGTTTTTTATATACCATCTTCATTCCTATTCATCTTTGTTAGTTTTCCTTTTATTTAAATCTTCCTTCCTCAAATCAGGGCATTACAACTTCACTTTCTATCACAAGTGTCATTCCTAGAGATTTCCAAGGGAGGCTTTTCCCTCTCATCCTGGCCCCAGTGATAGACTGCCAGTACAGAAGGTGGATTTTTTTTTTTCTTTGCAGAGTAGTTAGTCACAGCATGAGCAAGTAAGCAGGCTCTTCCTAACACCCTCTACAGGCAGCCTCTAACAAGAGGAAGAGGAGCAGGGACAGAAAAACTTAACTTGCTGGGACAAAGAAGGGCCATGCCTAGTGCAATAAAATAAAGTGGCACTTCAGGAACAGAATTTCTTTTTCAAAGATGACATTCCTGACAGTAAAATTCCTCTGTAAGAAGCTCAGTTGAGCCACATGGTCAGGGCTCATTTGCATGAGTTTTTGTTTTCTTCCTCTCTTTTTTTTTTTTTTTTTTTCATGTGTTGGTATGGGTGTTTTTAAGATTGAAATAAACTGTCTTGAGAAAGTTTATATTTATCTGTCTTCCTTTCTGAATCACTTTGGCAGAAAATCCACTAAGCAGTAGTAAACCTCGACTGGAAAGACACTAAAATGATGTTGCAACAGTGGATGTTACTTAAAAGTATTACAAATATCAATTGTTTTCAGAGGTTACCTCGGCAACAATGTGGAGCAAACAAGCAGATTCTGACCACGTCAGAGTCAAGTGAAATATTTCCTCTTTTACAGACAAACAGCTCATTTGACATTGCCATATTCACTGACACATCAGAAACTTTTTCTTAAGTGCTTGTAGGTAATTACTAGACTCACAGACTGGAAATTCTGAAACTGTGCTGTGAACTAGAAAGTCTTACAGAGGAAAGTTCTCAGAGCAACACAACCATTCTTTTGGTGAGGTGACTGGATTTTTCTAGAGAAATCGAACCCTAAAGCGATTCTCATTTTCATCAACAGGGAAGTTGAACATCCAGTAAACTCTCATGGTGCTGAGAATGACAAGGATATTTTAATTGTTATTGAATACTTGAATTGGAGTTTAAGGCTGCCTTTGCTCCAGTTACCATAAAAAAAAAAATCAATAAATTATTGTTTTATCATTAAAACGACAATGCTGATCAGGGGCCAACATATATTATTTCCTTCAAAATATATCAGATGCAAGGAATACCTGCATATTTAAATAGTCTAAATCAATTCATTTGAAAAAATGACATCAAAAGTACTAAATATTTATACCATATGGAGGGAAAGAAATTGTGACCGGGGGCTTGAACAGGATAGATGTGTCGTGGCAGACTGTCACAGCTGCAAGGCAGAGCTTTTTTCTGACTAACTACTCCCCTGCATTTTTCAGTTGATTAATGAAAGCTAGTGTACATTAGAAAAATGTAAGAGCCAGCCACCGTGCCTGCCATCCATCTATTGTGAGTGGATATTTTGGTGTGTGGGTACATGGCAGTGGTGGATGGCTTCTCACAGAGGGGTAGAACCCTTTACTAAAACCAATTCTTGGTGGAAGATGATACGGGAGTTTCCTGGCTTGGGAGAAATGTTAAACTCTTTCTCTTCTACCATAAGAAAGTGTCTTAGCAACATTCCTAGATGGAGTAAATCTGTTTCAGCAAAGAAAAATTCAGCTGCAACTATGGGACTTGAAATTTTGACAAAACACTGATTTTCAGGGAGGCAGGTTTTTTAATTTTTATTTGTTTGCAAGGACATTTCAACCAGGCCCTGTCATTTATATTAAAACTCAAATTTTTGTATGAAAATCCAGTATTTTCATCCAAAAATTCTGCATTTCTTAAACAAACCCTCACACCTGCTACAGAGTTATTAACTAGTCCTATTTCTTCATTAGATAAACGTTATTCTGTTAATTTTCAGCTAGAGTAGTTAAGCTGGAGTTTCTGCATGATACTACTAATCCTAGTTTAAATAAATTATGAGGTGACATCATAAAAATGAAACTCATTAAAATGACTAAAATATTTAATTTATCGGCATATTTCTCCCACAAAGTGGCCTATAAACCTCCGGATTGTCTCATTGCCACTTGACATAAGCCACTTTTGTACAGATTTGAAGAACCCAGCAAAGCAGAACAGTCGCAGCATAACTTTTAGGGCTGGTCTGAAAGCCAGGAGGATGAAACTTGTCCCCTGCACCCAGTCTTTTGCAAGTGTCTTCAAACAGAGTGACATTTCATAGACCTTTGATTGTATTTCAGCTGGATCACAGGACAGGTCCGCTCATGAATTTATAGCCAGACATAGGAACACCCTCATTAATTGTGATATCTCCCTTTCTGGCTTGGGCAGAAGCTGGGCAGTGTCTTTGGTGGCTCCTACAGCACTTGGAGTTTATGCTCCATTGAAAACCTGAAGCTAAGCGCAAAGTAAGGGCAAGAAGTTAGAAGAAGAAAAGCCTAGTCCCAAATGTGGGCAGGTAATGTGTTAAACCTCCTTTTTCATTTAGTGTTGAAGGAGGGGTTTGTGGTCTGCGGTGAAAAATGTTTTGGGGTTCTGTGGACATTTAGCAGTGTTTTTACACTGTATGAACATGTGTCAGTCAAAGCCCTATTTGTTGCCAAAGAGGTAGAAAGATACAAGCCCTACAATTTCCTCTCCTAAAGAGCTGGCATTTGTGTGGTTTTGCCTGATGGAGGCACTTGAATGGGGTTCATTCTGCTGTTAAGGCGCTTGAGGCAATACTGCAAAGGTCAAAAGAAAATCTGTTTTCCTTTTTGCTCACAAATGTGTGAAACTGGCTCCCATAAAAGTACTTTCAACATCTTTCACCCAGAAATATGAAGCTGTTTTGCCTGTTTGCACTCTCTGTAGGATTACAGGAAGGTAAACTTTGCTTTCACTTTAGGCAACCATCAATATACTGTGCTTAACATCATGCCACACCTCAGCTGAAAGGTGTGGTTAACAGGCAGACTGTTTTGGCATGGGCTCATGGTTTTATTTTAGTTGCTTGCAACTCTGGCAGCATACACATGGTCTGAAAAACTACTGCAAAGAGGTGACAAAGAAAATGTTGCAAGCGTCATCCACAACTACAGGGTGAATAAGCTGGAAGACGTGTATGCCATGCCCCAAGCTGCTGGCAGACTTGGATCTTCTCACAGCCCTCAGGAGCTACTGCATCTGTTGTCCAACTCACTGGCAAAATCAACTACATAGCCTGGTTCCTGTGGAGCTTTTCTTAAATGAGACAATTCTGGGACTGGAGTTGCAAAAGACAATAAACTTGATTTACATATTTTACATTTTTCTCACTCATTCCTCTTGTACATATTCCTTCTGGTTCAAATAAACCCATAAGCTGCAGAGCAAAAACCGCATGTCAATATCCAGCTGGCCATCCTGAGCACTCTAGGACTTGATGTGGGGTGGCTGACATGTGAGATGCAAGGAAGAGATGCTGACCCCTTTTGCAGTCTCTGGCTTTCACTGAAGAAGTGATTACCTCAGCAGTGGAGCTTTAGAAGACTCAGGATTAGAACTGAATAAATAGTAAAAAATCTTGCCTGACATCAAAACAATTATCCACATCCTTTATCCTGAAAGTGTGGGACTTTTCATAAAATTTACATAAATACCAGTAGAAAGTCTATTTCAGGTTGAATTTCACAATATATGATCAAGTTCTCATCTATATAGGTAAAAAAAAAATGCTGTTTCTTAAACTGCACTGTTGTCAAACTGAATGAAACACCTTCATTCATCATTTTTTGGACAACAGCAAATGGACAACAGTCTTTAAGCCTGAACCTTAAATTTCCCATAAACCTTCAATCTGATTGAGATTCAGTCTCTGCATTTGTAGTTTGACACATTAAAACTCAAAAAATTCTCACTAAATTTCTGAGATGAAAGTGATGCCTTGAAAATTTGCTTATTTTGGAAGAAGTAAAGTTTGAAATAAAAATTTATGTTGAATTCACCTGGAAATGAGATTATCTTCCCCAGGTATAAAACTCTTATTTACTACTTCAAGCGCACGCTTAATTTATTTTATTGTCTCTATCACAAGAAGCACATATCAACAAAACAAAGCAACCTGCGCTTCTGTAATGCTCAAGGAAAAAATTTCATCAAATATAAACTTTTTCAAACAAGTAAGTCTACAAAATAAACTCCAGCCCCTTGTGAGAATGTGGGAGGAGACAGTGAACTGAGAGATGTTATACAAATCATCAAATGTTTTCCTACAAGTGACTTCTAAGGTGATCACTGAAGAATCTGTACAGAATATGGGTTCGGTATTCACATTGTACTGTTTGAAAGCATCCGTTTAATAGGTTTAAGTAGTAAACAAATTTGAATAAACAATATGATGAAAAGTGGCTAAAATAATCTAATAATTGAATAATTACTCATCTAGCACCATGTAAATGCTGGTAACAATTCTTGCTAAATCCTCCTATCCCATGTGGCTGCATAACAGTCTAATAGAAAGGATACCTACTGTAAGTTAAGGTCATCTTTATAGTGTTAAACACAACTTATTATTGGTTCAGGGAATTCAAACACATGAGAAATATATTGGTCAAAACCAGTTTAAATCATGCTCAGACTCAAAAGTCCAAGCTGCATTTTTAAAATTGAAAAACATCTTCAAATGCAACCTGGTGTATCTTCCTTGAGTTTCAGTGGATGAGTAATTTCACTTTACCACAAATACCCTGAAAACGGAAGATTACAGTCTTGCTCTTTACAATGCCATGGTAATGTAAACTAATCCTGCAAAACAAATTAGCACTACTGAGAACTGCTAAACAGCTGCAGATCTTTAAATTAACTGATAGATTTTTAGGATTACGTGACCTCTCAAAGTGTGAGACTAGAGACAATGTACAGTGTTTCCTCACAAGGGTGTGTTAGTAGATGAACTACAACCTCAACAAGATTCAGCTCGCGTGATTTTTTCAAAACTTTCTAAATCCAGGAAAAATAGTCTATTAGGTATGTCCAGTGCTAAAACACTAAACATAGTTTTCACCTCAGAAACTATTTCTAGATGTTAGTATTAAAATATCCCATTTCTTCAAAGGTGTCCCTTCTTTCCTTTTTCAGTGAGAACCAAACGCCCCCTGTTTCCCTCAGCAGAGAATTACCCAATTTGTCTTTGCAATGCCAATGTCAATTACTAATTCAAAGCACTTGAAACACCCTGTACCTACTCAGAAATGCATTTATAAAATCAGATAAATAAAAATCCTCAACCTGAGGCTGGAGATATCATAGGACACAAGTCAAGCTTGTGGTTATAATAAATGAAAAACCATTTCAAAGGAGGCACTGTGGTTTCCAGAGTGCGTTTGCAGAGTGGGAGACCACCACTGCATGTGTGCAAGGAGGAGAAGCTGACTTTACTTGCTTTGTTTATCCTTTAGGTCACTGCCACAGAGCAGAATCAGATACGTTTGCAAGGCACCGAATACTGAGACAGCATCAGCACAGTGTTAGATACAGAAATAAAACTGTGGGTGGTTCTAAACCACTCTGAGTATCTCACACTGTCTATTTCTTTCCCAGGAAGATATCTCACCTTTGTGTGGCTGAGAAATCCAGCCAGCTCAGCTTCACACAGCTGCTTACCAGCATTAACATGAAATTCTGGCCACTTTCTACACTTGGGTTTCACAGGTGCCTCAAGGCACAAACATATTAGATCTGAAGAAACTCTCCACAATCTCTTGACTCTCTAAACCTTTTTTCTGTCATTTCAAATGCCTGACAGCTCTGATGTGATCCTCCTTGGCAGGATTTCAGGGAAGAAACAGGTAAACCCTAACCCTGATGGCCAGGGAATTTATCTCACCTTACCAGGGCAGCCCAGTGCTGCAGTAGATCGTGAGCTAAGGAACTGCCCCTCATGCCTCTTGTAAGATGTAGTGTTTGGGTGGATCTCACACTCCCTCTTATTGTTATCCTTCCTGCATGATTGCTCAGTGTGTTTGGTGAAGTTGCTAGGAAGCTTATGAGTAATTTACTTTACTGGTATTTAGGACATTTGTCAGCTTGAATTCATTCTCTGCCAAATATGGTGTGCACAAAACTGCCATAAACCAGAAGAGCATCTATTTACACAACTAGTTTAAATCAGTTGTGTAAATCAGACCAAGTTCCCACCTTGACTGGGTCACTGCTTGTATGGGACTGTTTCTAGTTCTGATGATCTGCACTCTTAAAGGTTTCTAGTCCTTGTTAGGACTACGCTGCACTATCAGAAATATCTTGATTCTTTGTGGGGATTTGAATACCTCCTTCTTTCCCATCCAAACCAGACACAGTTTATCACATTGACAGTGTGAAAAGGTAAACTTAAATCTTTGCATGAATTAAGAAGTCGAAGAGCAGTGACTTGGCATGGTATAAACAAAATCAATTACTGAGAATGTGATGATGGGGTGATAAGGTTTTGCCATACACTTTGAAAGGCAAAAAGTAAAAAACATTGATCTTAACCACTCAACAGTTGTATGATAATCCATGTACTACCAGCAAATGGAAAAAAGCTTTTAAAATTTGTCTATGTACAAAAGCTGTTTTTTATTGCGTGCCATATTTTGAAAGAGACTCTTCTTAAAATGTACTTGCAGTATGTTTTTGTTTTCAGTGCAGTGCTAAGACAAAACAAAAGAACTTTTGTATCAGGACTTATCAAAAGTTGCTTAGGCTTTCATGCTCTATATTATTTAATAACCTCTGTATTTCTTTGCTGCCTTTTTGAAACAGCTTTTTAGGGCAATTTAGTCTTTTAATAGTTAGATTTAAAATAAAGGGAGCAGCATTTCCTAGAAGCAGCTGGCACAGAAATCAGTGCAGTGGGATTGCTGTCTTATGCAGTTGAAACATAACTATGTGTATTTTTCTTCACTGCACCACCCAGACTGTCTTGTATTATTTCTTCATTACCAGGTACATAAATTGCCCCAAAATGTCAAACTCTATACTGCTTTAAGGCTGGATTTTGTTTGCTCACCTTGATGAGAATTTATTCTCATAGGAATTTATCTTGAATTTAATTATTTATGGGAGGGAATATGTTAATTTGTTTTCCAAGGAGATATATTACAGACACCAACTGGCTGCCTAGAAATATTTTACAAACGTTTCATCATGTTTCTTTTTTTTTTTGGAGATGAAGTTTGCTTTATTCTTCAGGCCATAGTGGTTGCTCCATAATTTATTTTTGTAGGAGGGAAGGTGTTTAAGACCTTCCTCCTTGGATGGTAGTGATTAAATGTTTAAGTTGTGTGGCTTGGTGACTTTTTGAGAGAGATCAATTATGGTCACAAAAGAGGGATCAAAGTGATACAGTGCCTTGGGGTAGGAGGGGCAGATTTCAACTGGGGAGATCTGTCAGCTGTGGCAGACACAAGGAAAATCTGGTGATGTGCTGCAAAGTGGCTGGAGTTGCACAGGGAAAATGAATGTAGCAACACCCAGTGAAACACTGTTCACCACTGAAGGGGGTTCATTTTCCTGCAACTCAGGTTTCACAGATGTTGATAGGATTGACTGTAAGTGACCAGCAGTGATATCACTTCTGCCTTGGGGAAACTGAGAGCTGTCTAGAACACAGCCAGCCAGATGTGTCTTAGGGAGAAGCAAAGAAGAATTTAACTGTATTACATCCATGTATGAGTGCTGGGTTGACCCCATCACACTGTCTTTGTCTGCCAGGCTCTCACAGGCAGAGTTCACACCTAAAACCTATGTGTGCTTTTTCAACTCTTCAAACAAGCAAACAGGAAGAAGCAAATTATTGCTGAAGACTTTGGTGCAGCACATGGGGTTCTCACTCCTGGCACAGCCCATTTGAGGGCCCTCCCCAGCATCTCCCCCTGCTTGTGAAAACCCTGAGGCTGTGGGTGAGTTGTCCATTTGCACCAGTGGTGTGAAAGAGAGGAGCAGAGAGGAAGGGAAAATAAAGCATTTAGTAAGAAGGAGGTAACACCCTGTCAGACTTTCCAACTGTTGATTCTACCCATCCCAGCTAGACAAATCAAGTAACCTCTGGAGTTAAAAATCTCTGAGTTATCCCATGACCTGTTCTCATTTGAATATGTAATGCTATTTAAATTTAACTGTGAACTATAGTATATCTTATTAAATTAAAAGTACTGTTTTAATATTAGCATATGGGATGGAGGGGAATTTTTAGCATTTTCAAATTAGTTTTCAAATTTGGAAATATCTAGGTAAACCTGGTAAATATCATCACAGGACAAGTCTTGTGGACTTAGAGCTAAGTATGTGCAATGATCTATCTGGCTACTACACTGAATCATTCTCTTAAAGCTATTTAACTGGCAAGACTTTACAGTGGAAATCTTCTGTGACAATCAACCCCAAGAAGATTCCCACCCCTCTGCCACTTCTCCACAGCTGTAGCAAGTGTTTCGTGCTATTTATTCTTGACAGTGTTGTTCTTCCATCCTCTCCACAGCAGGAGCCTTGTGACAAGTTTTTTTTGGTGCAATTCTTGGAATCACCTGTCCAGTGATTCAGAAATAGATCTCAGCGCAAGTCTGTAGAACTTTTTCTTTTTTTCTGTTGTGGTTTCTGGAAATATTTTTTCCTAGGAAAGGGTTGGTGTAAACCCCTATCACATTTAAGAATTTCTCAGCAGAGATTCAGATTGCTCAACTACTGTCTCACCATTTCTGAAATACCTAAAGTTTTCATTTTAAAATTAAATCTTTAAGGCAATTTAATTGTCCTCCTCCCATTATTCCCATTCTAGTCATTCAGATTTGTTTGTTAATTCAAATGCTGAAAATCTTTTCCTAGTTAAAATACAGTCTAATCTGGCCAGCGCTACTTACAAGCTAAAATTCAGGCATGGCAACTTATTTGGTTTCAAAAGAGACCAGTTTCTTTAATCATGGAAATAGTTTGCATAGATAATGTACATACTATTATATGTAATAAAATAAAGATAATTCAATGTAAGGGTGATTCTTGTTCTTGCATGCTAAATGCCTAGGATTTATCTTTTTTGACTGTGATGAAAATCTTCAGGCTGAAGTGCCTGTAGGAAAACTGCACACAAAAAACTGTGCAAAATTTGAAAACCTAAAATTTCAGAAGTTGATAACAAACAATAAATATATCACTTGGATTCATGAAGATTTGAGGGGCTGTAAAATCAGATATAAATCCCAATATCCATGACACATTACAGGTTCAGAATTTTTTGCTGTGGCCCCAGCAGCACATTTTGTTAATTCCACTCCAACTTTATCAATAATTCTGTCTGAACTACATGTACAAGTGCAAGATTCTTTGAAGTCTGGAGACAAAATTCAGCCAAATTATCTCTGGGCAAATTTCTGTCAACACAAAGCCCTGTGGAGCTGATTTAAAGTCAACAGGAGCTTTTAATGAACAAGAGAATTGGAGTGGCAGGGGGCACTCTGGAGCAGTCTGTGCCACCCTTGCTCCCCATTGCACAATGCACAACACTGGTTTATGCAGTGGGCAGGAAGGAAAAGAAACTGATTACAAAGAACAACCACCAAAAGGAAGGCTGGCAAAAAAGAAGAGTGAGAAAACTTCTTGTCCAACTCCTGTAGTGGATAGCACCATAACACAAGAACAGAATGCAGAGTTGCCTGTTACACTTTAGTATCAGCCATTAGGGATGTTAAACATTCCTAAATGAGAGAGACACATGATCAAGGTAGCTTCACAAAGGTGAAGAGAGAAAAAGCAAAACAGTTCATCAACTTCACTGCTAAATACATTGAGTAGAATATTGTAAATGCTGCTGGCACATCCAGGCAGGCTGAAAGGTAATTATGTATTTTCTTTCTATGAGCTTCTGTCTGCCTTTCTTTTCTACCCCAACTGAAACAGAGCTAAAAGTGCTGCTGAAAGTCTGCTGTATCCACAATAGAAGGAGTGATGGTGATACAAAAGCCTAGAACTCCTAAGCAAAGATGAGTGCATGGCACAGGCTGGATATGGCAGAGAGACAACTTCATCTATCACACAATTACCTCTAGGGTAGAAGAGGGGAGCCATTTAAAGACACATAACACTACCCAATGACTAAGGACAAAAAGCAAAGATTATCTACAAAACTGAAATTATGCAGGAACTGTTAGGTTTATAATGGTCTATAATTTCATTCGTCCTCCACTAAAATCAGTTTGACTATTTCAGCATAGGCAGAGTTAGGCCTGCTGTTATTTCTCAGTGGAAGTTTGATTAAAGTATGACAGCTAATATCATATTGATAACAAAGAACACTGCAGGAACAGTAGAGACTACAAGCTGTCAAGCTTGTGAGATGGAAATTTCTACCTACCAGCCCTTGCTGGGGTGCAAGTCCAGTATGCTGAATCACCACAACCTGCTCTGTGTCAGGTTTTTGGGAATTTGCCTATCCAAACACTTACTAGGCATGACCTTTCCTGATGTCTGAAATCAATCAAGAAGGAAATTAAATGGTACTAGATTATCTATAAGACAACTGTTTAAGCATGCAAATTTGTAGAGATCTTATGTGCCTCAGGAAAAAAAAAATTACTCTTTGCCAGCTGGTCACTGAAAATTGTAAGTTTTAAAGCTATTATTTGTTGGATGTACTTAGAGAATTGCCAAAAAGCTCAGAGTTGCAGCTAAAAATTCTGTGATGAAGCATTGATGAAAATGATGCACTTTTCTTCAAAGATGCTGAGACATTGAAACTAAAGCTTCTGCTAGACAGGGTCAATTCCCATGGATTGGAGAGAGCATGCATCTTTCCAAACCAATTCAAATTCAAGTCTCAAACTGAATTAGAAGAGGATTTCAACTTGGTATTTTCCCACAGATCAGTATGCAATCACTAGTTACTTGCTACTTGTAGCTTGTTGAGCCAAGTAAATCTTAAGTTCTTGCATTCAAGTAATTATTTAGCATCCAGAATTGAAAAGTTTTTGAGATATCTGTCAGCCAATACTCCCTTTCAAATTTTTCCTTAAAATCTTTCTTTCTTGCAAAGGCCATAAATTATTTGAGAGTGGGATATCAGTTCATTTCCTGTGCCCCACAATTGGCACATTGATCAATGCTGTCACTCTGAAAGCATCCCTTTTCCTATTTTGGGTTTTTTTTTCTTTTAGTGCCAAACACTTATCCAGAGCACATTTCTACTCATGTGGTATTCCTCAACTGTTAATTCCACTGTATCTTTGCCTATTCACAACTCATTATATAAGATTAGTAACCTAAATCACATGGCGCTGTTCCTACTCTTTGCCTGGATGATGGTGAGTGCCCTACTGGGGCACCAATACCTTATTTGCAAATAAAATAAGTTGTCACTTAGTGAAAAGCCAAACATTTGTGTGGGCAGATGTCCATTAGCACAAATGTTCATGGATTAATCACCAAAAGGGGTGTGAACACTTTTGAATAGAAAAGCAATTTAGAATTCAAGCAAACATTTGTGAATAATTTCCCTAGCTTTTCTTTAGCTTGGAGAAGGCCTAATGTTTTGATGTGGGACTCTCTGATTATTTCAGTGCAAAATGGAGTATTGCAACTGAGACACGAATTCAAATTTCGCTGAGACATTTACAAACAGATTTACTTCAGTGCACTTTCAGGTTGTACTTTCTACCTTATCGATTGCAAGCCAAAAGCATTTTACAAAGCAGGGCTGTTCACTGTTCTACACTGTAGCAGTTCAATGCAGACGTCAAGGACTATTTTAGGACACCTCAAACTGATAAAATAGTTTATGTTTTCAAATGAGCATGCTCTTTTAGATACTGTATGGTTTAGTGTTATATTCCAATTATTACCTACACATGGATGGATCTGGCGCAGTGCTTTCTAAAGTGATCTCTCTTGTCTTCAGGTACACTTAACATGTTTATCAAGCATGCATTACCTCAAAGACATCATCTATGTATCATTAAATGCAGCTTTGGGACAGAGGCTGAGACTTCTACCCGGGATTTACAGGCTACAGAAAATGTTTTCTTAAACATGCAACCTTGTGGAAACAGAGCCCTTGCACTTGCATGACATAAAATATTACAAATAGCTGCACATGAAGACTGGTGTAGGAGCTCTTCATTGCTGTTTAGATGGCTTGTTACAGGTGGTTCTCTCCCTGCTGCAGCCAGAGAATGCTAGGAAGATCTTACTGCAGAGAATTTTAACAAAAGCAGATAAGCAAAAAAGCTGCTTGCTTGATTGTGAGTATCAGATAATGGAGCTTTGGGAAAACTTAGATTTGTATTAGAGTCTATGAATGGCAGAAAAATATTTACTCAGTTCCTCACACTAATATTTTGAAAGGCAGTTTGTAAGTATTAAGAGCTTGATTTTTGAAATAGCAAAGATTTACTTTGAACTAAAGGTACAGAATTAGATCCCTAGCACTGGATACGTGCTTTTAAAGAAAAAATACCACAGTTATATTTTAAGTACATATCTTACTATAATAACATATCCATTAGTTATAAACACCAGCAGTTGTTCAAGCACAGCTGTTTACAATAATAAATGACCTGACCTTCATAACAAATCCATGTAACTTAAAGAAGACCTAATGCTATGATCACAAAACACAACTGAGAAAAGGAAGCACAAGGCCTGACCAATACCAGGAACATCCCTTTTTACCATATTATTCTCTCTTTCTCCCTTCCCTCTTCCCTCCCCCCACCCACATGATTTTAATAATTGAAAAAAAGAACAGGTTTTTTTTACAATCTCTGAACTCTTGTTACATGCTTGTCTTTTCCCTTGCCCATGGGTATAATCAGCATGAACTTACTTAAATTTTCTCAACAATAAAGCACTATTACAACCTGGCAGTACATTTAAAAAGCTGATAATTTGTATTGCAGTGCATAAAATCTGGTCTTTTTTCTAGGAAAAAATAAAAAAGACACCTACTAAAGCAGAGGCAGGAAACCACCAGTGAAAAAAACCAAAATCCTAAAATGCCCTTGCTGGTTTGCATAGTTGAATTGAACATCTTAGACAATGATCAGAATCTAGGGAGAGCTGCCAGGTGGAGAAAACTTAGGAAACAGCTACATGACAGAAACCTTTGTCGATAATGAACAAAGAAACAGCCTTTCAGTCACCTGAAGGTGCAGCTTGTGGATAGAAATGAATGAGAGGGAGAGTGAGATAATGCACACCAGAATTGGCATGTGAGATGCAACTTGACAGCTGGCCAAAAACAGATTAAAGAAGAAATCAGGTTGTGGGATGTGACAGACATCCCCATCTTCAACCCTGATGTTCCTTTTGACATAATGATTTTGTTTCTTACTGGTGAAACCCAGTTGTGACAAGAGATACCCAATAGCTGTCATTCTTCCAATGTCCACCCCTCCTTCCCACCACCAAATCCCACTGGCAGCAAAGAAACAACCATGAGCTTCTTTACATCTGATCTCCTGTGAGATCCTTTTACCTGGTAGGAAAAGAACTATAGGGAG
The DNA here is from genome assembly GCA_025920805.1 of Petroica traversi. NCBI lineage: Eukaryota > Metazoa > Chordata > Aves > Passeriformes > Petroicidae > Petroica > Petroica traversi. Next base: position 5,213,536 of record JAHLSL010000093.1, read on the forward strand.
AAAACGAATGTGCACTCAGAAAACAAAACCTACAAACCCAGCTTGGGCTGGATGAAACAACTGTGTTGTTACAGGCAGTAATGAGAACAGGAAAAAGTTATCAAATATTGTTGTTAGATATATTTTTAAACATTGACCTGCATAGAAATGAGGGACAGGAGAGAAAAGAAGGTAAAATAGGTTAAGTTTATATCGGCTTTTTAAACCTTACTGAATAGAACTACCCCAGCCTAGTTTATGTGGCTAGCCAAGGAGACTCATTTTAGTGATCGAGGCGATGCAGCCTCTCTCCCTGTAACAGCAGCAGCTGATCGGGCACTACCGAGAGCTGGGAGTTGGTGCACTGGCAGCAGCCAGGTAGGAGCAGTGCAGGTGCCTGCAGGAAGCACTGGGGGTGTTTTCCCCTCCCGAGGCAGAGGTGAAGCCTCACTGGGCCGTGCCCTGCGAGCCAGCAGCTGCAGCGTGTCAGGAGGGGCTGGGCAGCGCTCAGCTCCGCCAATGTCCCCAGCCAGAGGCAGCTGGAAGCAGCCATGTGTCACCATGGGGGCTTGTGCTCAGCCCTGCTGCTGGGCTTGGGCACGGGCACCGAATGAAACGCAATCCAACTCTGACCCAGTACCGAAAGCACGTGGGACTGTGAGTAAAATGAGCTAAGGAAGTGTTCTGAGTGGAAAATCAGGGGAGATAAAAGCTGATAAAATGCCACAGTGTAAACTGTTGAAAAATGTGTAGGGCAACTGCAGATGTTTTAACTATCCTGCCTGCTGGGTCTGCTTGCAATGAATTGGGTCTGTGAAACTTAGTTATTGCTAAGAACAGCTTCTGTGCATTTTATTTTTGCAATCATTTTTAGGCCACAAGTGAGAAGGCACAATGACTTTTCAAGAGAGCAAATGTCCTCATTTCGTTGCATCAATGAGTAGTATGAAAACATAATTTTGCAAAATTTAATCTGGGAAGCAAAATCTAGCATATTTCCAGGATCTCACAGTGTCAAAAAGTAGGACATTTTACTAGATATCATTAAAAGACAGAATAATTGTTTACAGGTAGTTCCTTCACTCTTTCTAATTTTAAGATAACGACTTGTATTTGCTAAGTCTTACTCTAACCATAGAATGACAGGAAGAGACATTAGGGCTGCAGTCAGCCTGGAAGAGATTGCAAAGCTGTGCTCTTGTGACCCATACATTTCTTTGTATCCAGCTGGGGCATCTCCTTGAAAGAGTGAACTGCACAAAGAAGAAGAATGCAAAAGAATTGGTTCTAAGTCTTCAGAGAGTTGTACAGAACACCACGTAAATAGGTTAATCTGCCATCTGGATTCTTTCTGGAGGAATACATTTTAGAGACTTGGGAGTGAGCTTTTATCTTGAGAACCACGAGACAAAATGCGATCTCTTCTGTATCCATGGGAAAAGATTTCCCACTAGAAGCTGTGCTGGGAATAAAGAAAGGATTCTTTGGCATTAGCTGTGAGTGATGCTGTCTGGACACTCAGACATAGCCCAAAATCTGAAAAGAAAGTATATTCCTAGCATCCAAGTTAGCCCGTGTGTTGGTCTTACCTATATTTTGTAAATATTTTGGATTTTGGGAAGCATCTATTAATTTGTGGGTGATATTCTAGTAGTGATAATGGTTTACTGATTTTTTAAAATTTTCTCCTAACAAAACTATTTACATAGATTTTTGGTTTTACTTTCTAAATACTATAATGCTTCATAAACTCTTCCATGTGGATCTTTAACTGTGTATAAAATGAATTATTGCCTAATGCAAACAACATTTCACAAGCAAATCCTCTGGTTGAGATAGATCCTTAAAATGTCCAGCAGCTTACTATTTCATCTCTGGAGCTGAGCATTAAGACTAGCTACAGCATAACAGCCAAATTTTGAATCTTCAGATGCCTAATTCTTCTAATACTACCAAGATTTAAGTGTCTAACTACTTTTACAGAGCTGACTATATATAGTCAGACTCTTATTGTTGCACAGAAAGTTAGCATTTCTCAAGTTGCATGAAAAATAGTAGTTGCTTTCCTAAAGAGATCCTATCCCTGTCAGGCTCTGAGAATGTGGAGGCAGGAAGTATGTTTAATATTTCATTCAGTGTGCTCTTCTGGGGGAAGAAAAAAAAAATATTGGTTCTCAGGATCTTTTGTGCAAGAAGATGGTGGTTAAGGTTACACTCCCACAGCTCATAGGAAGCTGGTGGGCGTAAATCATGCAGTTGGTTTCTGGCACATTGCCACAGGCAGACAGGTGGTTCTTTGCAGCCCTGAAAGACATGAGGAAGTTGTCTTACAGTGATAAGTGTAGCTCATAGTTTCATTAGCATTCCTTTACTAAAACTTCTTGGTAAGGACCTGCATAAAAATGTAATATTTTATATGTTTCATGCTTGACTTTCTCATGGGGCAGCTGTAGAAGTAGTGTTGAAGATTCTAACACTTCTAAATAATATAGATGGTGAGACAATTTAACCTATTTAGATCTTGCAATGAAAAAAGAGTTTAATTTGAGAGCTAATGCTCAGACCCCTAATGCATCATGATGCATCACTCTTAAATGATATATTATCAAAGGGTTAAATGAGAGCTAGCTAAATTTTGCCCCTCCAGTATTTCTGGGATTATATTCTGCTCTGTTCATTCTTGTTTTCCCCAGGGGAGTTATCTGCCCTTCTGCTGCTTCAGCTAAAGATTTCCACCAAGCTGTTTTCTCACTGGAGTGGAGGCACGATTGTCACTTTGTCCCAAATCCGCCCTCTTGGCTGTGAATTCCCACCCTAGGGCCCTCCTGTGCTGCCCCTTCAAATGGTGTGAGAGAGCCTCACTTCCTGGGGTTTTGCACTCACAGGAAAATATGTGCTGGCAGCTTTTCCAATAGCCAGACAAAAATATTAAACACAGTTTGAAGTGTCTGAGTTGTTTCTGCCCAGGTGTATTGCCTTTCCCTTGTTCCTGGGGATTATATATCTGTGCTGTGTATTTACAACGAGGAACATGCAAGTGAAAATTAGTATGTGGACAATTACCTGAACACCAGTCAAGACTGTCACAGTACTGATGTTTGCAGATATGTTATCTACTGGTTAATTTGGTGAGATAGATAGGTGACATAATTATTTGACAGCAATTACACCACTTGACACAATATCAAACCTTTGGAAGAGATAAGTCTTGTTCTCTTGCATAAATTATTCTTTTGACTACAAATATTAAAAATCAGTCAATACCTGGGAATACCAATGAATTTTCATCTTCCCTCTAGGGGAATCAACAGGGCAGAAAAAAAAAATAACAAATAACATGGTTTGCCACTAATAGCAATGATTCTAGGTAAAAGCAAGCTAGTGTTCCTGTCTCACATTTTAACACTTTGTGTTAATATTTCAGCATTTAAGATCCTCAGATTGCTACTGATATACAAATACTTTCATTAACTCTTTACACTCTAAGATATGTCTTGGCTTTAGCATAAGATCTTCAATTGACTGATTCAAACCCTATAACTTCATATAGATGTTTGCAGATTTTACAGAGATTTAGATCTGTACACTTCAGCTCTGACTTGCCATTGAGACCTTTTCAAATAGTCATTAATCATACCCAAATCAGAAGTTAGTGTTAATCCACATTCATCAACACTGGCTGATTGTGTGGTCTTGTCAGAATGCCTGAGCTCCTCATGTGTTGGGAACTCACTTCCCAGCTTTAGAGGATAGGACATACCCCTTGTCCATGCTTCTTTTAACCACTCTCCAGAGTAATTGTCAGGATAATTATAATGTAAGGAAAGATGTTGCTTCTCATTAAGCTCATGATATTTACTCCTCAAACTTTGAGCAATGAATAATACTTAGTAAGATGCATAGCATGAAAACATAGGAGAAATAATGCTAATAATGAACAGTTTCAAACCTATTTTTATGATCTTATTTTTCCCAAATGTGCTATTTATTTTTCTGTTCCTATTTAGTATTTTGTTAAGTTTCAAGAAACAACTCTCAAATTGTTAATAATCATCTCTTAGCATCACATGAAAATAGTGAGACAGAGAAAGCAGGATTCTGCTCTCATTAAACCTAAGGAGAAATTCCAAGGTGCTACCTGTTGGCAGTGGAGAGTCCTGCTGATACCAATACAGGTGTTACAGTGTGAGCATTGCACATCAAAAAGGCATTTCAACAGTTGCAAACGTGCAAAGCAATGTTTGCCTTTCCTTGACTCATTTATTAATGAAGGAAAAGTAATTGATTAACCAAAGTTGAAATAGAAACAGTGATGTTTCTTTGGTGCAAGGTGAGAGGATTTTTCCTTCTTTTTAAAAAATGATTTAATTTTCCTTTTTTGCCCATTACTGCACAGACAACTGTTAGGAAAAGTGTTAGTACAGGAGTTTCTCTTTCTTCTGTCATGTTCTTTTGAGGTGAGTCTCCACCCAGCTCTACTACACACATAGACCAGAAGAAGCAATTGTCAGTTAGGACTGAAGACAAGATAAGAAATGGTGGTGGCATTTCTGGTCTACCAGGAAATGGCACAATAGACCATAGAATTCCACCATTGTAAAGAGTTAAATAATGGTTAAAATAACAGGAAAATATTAAAAGTGTGGTTTTTTTAATAGTAACTGTGTGAAGAAAAACAATTAGTGAATTAATCCTTTTACATGATAGATTCCATAACAATGTATGTAGAAAACAGCACTCAGACATATTGAGAAATTATCAAGTTATTTAGTACTCTTGAGAACTTCCAGCACATTTTATTATTGTCAGTGTTGCTTGAGTCAGTGCTGCTTCTGGCTTATAATATTCTTAGCAATCTAAAATCTGCCGTGTTTCCGTGATATTTATGCAATGATAAAAAAAATCTGTGACTTGATGCAGTCTTTCTGTGATGTTTTTCACACACAAAAAGGGACACGGAGAAATTCCTTTCTGTCAAGAGTTCTTTCCTAAGAAAAACAGGACCAATTACATATTTAATTTCATTGCCCAGAAGACAGCCAAGAAAGGTTATGCTGAGTGTTAACAAAAATGTAACAATAGAGACTTTTTAAAAGAGCTCACAACCTGAGTAAAAGGCAAAGCAGAGGGTTGGATATGGAGTTGTGAAAAGTCCAAGGAAAAAGTGGAATTAGTTGGAGCCAGTGGGGAGCAGAGATCTCAGCATTAACTGTTCCTCATCATTCCAAGGCCTTGGTTTTAAATCAGGAGCTCTCTGCTGCTAATGGCTCTAATTTTGAGTCATCACTTTTTTTTTACTTCAGTACTATTATATTATTCACAATATCAAGAGATAAGTACTAAACAAAAGGTGGGGGGGAGAATTGACTATGTTAAGCATTCTTAAATAGAAACTAATTTTGTAGCAAAAAGGGTATTAAAAATGTGATGCGTAATAAATAAAATACTTTAAGTATCAAAATTGTTGTGTTAGCAAGTAGAAAACTTTGTTTGCATGCCAGTTAAAGCTGATACAGGGATACTTCTACTGCTCTGTTTGACAGTGGAAGTGCCCAAAAGATGCAAAACTGCATCAGATTTTGTCAATGTTTCACACAGCGGTCAGGAATTTTCCATTTTCCACTATACTCAGTGAACATTACTAGCTACAAGCACCACCTTTGTTATTATTTTATCAAAAGCTAACAATATTTTTTTAAAAGTATGTTAAGGGAAACCTTTTGAGTCATATAAAACCAATTTTTTTTCCTATTCTATAAGTAGTTCTCTTAAAACAAAATAGGATTTGATTAAATTGCTACATAAATAGTTCCTAAGGTAATTTTTACAGTTAATTTCTTTTCTTGACTGCAAATGGTGCAAACAGGTATTTTAAATATGTTTTGGGGCTTGGTGTTTTTTTTTTCTGTGGTGTTTTAACATTTTTTTAATAACTGTAATACAATTCTTCTGTCACATAAAGGCCATTAATTAAATTCAGAATCAGAATTGCATTTAATAAGTCCATACAGCAATATACTGTATTTCAAAGTCTTTTAGCTGCTACAGTGCAAAAATAAAAGACTGTCACTAAACTTGTGAGCTGAAATAATTGCCTGCAACAGATACTATATATCAACAAAGTGTAAAAAGCTTTAAATATTAGAAGAAAGTGGCTTTTCTCTGTTTTTCATGTTGTATACAAAAGACGTAATGGAAAATCTGAATTTATGGCTTACCTTGTGCATCAGAAGAAAGGCTGACAAACTCCTGTTGAATTGCCTAAGGACCTCTATTCTCAGGGTTTTATTATGACTTCTATACATGGCTTTTCATTGAGTCTCTTTAACATAAATTGAGCAATCCTCAGAGGGTCTCAATTGTATTTAGGATTTATAAACTCTACCTTCAACAATGTTTGTATTTAAGGAACTGAGAGTGCACAACGCTTGGACAATAGTTTCCCAGGGTCTGCAAATGCGGACTTACAATGGAGAATGTATTTTTCTCATTTATAAACATCTGGACAAACTGGTACGCTGTCTAGATCCCACAGCAAATTAGGGTCTGATTTTTAATTAAGTTTGGCATGCATCAGAGGAGTACATATGTTCAGCACATGTTTTTACCTTATACATCTTTTGCTCCATTACCTACGTATTGTTCAAAATGAGTTCTGCTGCTGAATACGAACTGTCCAATTTGTTTTACTTGCAAAAATTTACAAAATGAAAAATAATCCACATCTTTGTCAAAATGGAGCCATGATTTTTTTGGAAAGAAAATCCATGGACTGGGGAAAAACATTCACTGAACTTATAAAATTATTAGAATTAGTTGCCAAATATCATGCACTTTCCAGAATTTGAAGCTTCCTAGACTGAGTTCATCAAAAAGGTGTTCATTTCTACCTAGAGTTTGAGGATGGATGCAGCTCTTCTCCAGTGAAACTGGAATAATTTTACTGTTTCTAATTAAGAATAAATAAATCATTTTTTCATATAGTTCTGATGTGGGCAGGACTTAGAAATGAAACCATGAAGCTTATCAGCTTTGAGAATTGTTTTGGTACGAATGTAGGTACTATTATAGTGATATGTTCTGCAGGAGAACTTTTGGAAATGAGTTTTATGATCCTGAACATCAAAATTCTGGGGATGCATCGCGTGTCCTTGTTTCTGCTGCACAATTCCTGGCCTGATTCTGCTCCCCGAGCACACCCAGAGCTGCAGGACAGGACATCCCAAAGCACTGCAGCAAGGCAGGTAGGACAACATTTCCAGGACTGCTAAATATTGCATAATCCTAGGAGTAAATACTGATTTGTCTGTAAGCACATGAGTCCTGAAAGGCAGAACTGTACCAGTTATGGGGTATGTGAGCTGTCTCTGCCATCAGCACTCAGAAGAGGAAACTGAGATATTAAAGACAAGCACCTGCTGGCACCTTTCTCTTCAAATATGTGGTCTTGCAATTGTCTCATTAGAAACAAGATTTAAATGGGAAAGAAAATACAAAGTAATTTATTTTAGGCCTCTCAGAATAATACTTCATGAGTGAAGGTGAAGCCAGTTTGCCAGGGTTGCTGTGGAAATGAGGTAGTAGATGTACTATTTTTGCTCTCCTCAGCCCTGCTGGTCTTAACCAGGAGTCTACACTCTCAGCACAGCTATATTTAGTAGCTGGAGAATCCTCATTTGCAGAGAACAGCCTCTTTTACCCACTTAAAACTCTTGTCCACTCTAACCCCAAGGAAAGCGAAACCAGAGAATTCTGTGGATTCTCAGCCCCAACTTCATCCCATAACCTGAGCTGATAGTTTCTAGAGAAAAATCCCAAGGAGACACCTCATGATTTCATGTTTTTGATTGGCACTGCACAAACATAAAACTGGGCAGCACTTAAAGGTACATATCCTATACGCTTATGTGATTGAAAAGTTTGTGGTTTTGAAAAAAAAGAAAGATTAAGTAGTTGAGTAATTGTTTCAAAATTAATTTAATATTTTTTATGATGAGAAAGACTTAGTAGGGTTTATTTTACCTTATGTTTTATTCATGATGTTGTTATATGTATTTACTTTTTAGAGAATGTAAGAACTACTGGTACAGAAGTGTTCCCAAGACAAGCCACATTTTGAGAAAATACTCATATAGTCAGAGAAGGGGGTTTGCTGCCTTTTTTTTAACTTTGTAGACTTTATTGAGTCCTTAATGAATGCTGAAAATCCCTAACTCACAAGACTGTTGTGAGGATTAATTAGTGAATGTTTGTAATATGCTTTGAAGATGAAAGGTGTGATGTAAATGCTAATTATTTATTATTACTATCTTCCTAGTCTTGGACAAATTTGGTTGATGTGGAAGTGAGTGATGGATCTTGCTAAACAGAGGTGTGCACAGTGGAGAAGGGCCTTTGCAAGATTCACATTAATAATTCTCCCTATGAATCTCACCTCCATCTGAATGTCTCCATCTATCCTAACCCACTGCCTCCACAAGGCTTTGACAGTGCCCTTCAGACTAAATTGCTACTCTACTGCAATCTCTGGGCCTGATCCAACTACCCATGAAATCAGAGAACATTTTCCATCACTTTCAGGGAACTGGGCAAAAGGTCAAAAAATAGTCTTTTATGCAGTATTTTGGAAAATAACTAAATGATAAAAGCCTGTTTTCTGAAAACTGCCCATACTTGCTCTCTGCATGATTAGCTTGATACGTACTGTCAGGTTTTGTCAGCTGTGTCAGATCGTATTCATATCATACAGCTCCCTTTGTGCACAATAATATGATTCTTTGCAGGTCTGTTCAGCTGTGAATCTGTAGCTGCCCACTGCATTAAATTATGTTATCAGTACCTACTGATGCAACTTTAGCATCAGTATATGGTATCACACAGGGCAAGACATTTTGGTGTTCAGGGCATGAGAGCTGTTTGGTTCCCACTCCAAGAGCACACCAAAAAGTCATCTTTGCATATTGGGGGGTCTCAGCTCCCACTGCCTTCACAATTCTGAAGAAGATACAGCAGCTACCTCTTATCTTTCCCAGCTGTACCTCAGAAATGTCCTTGTACCGGAAGCTGCTCCCTTCAGCCTTCTCATTGTGAGGATGTACTGTGGGTAGTCACCAACATAATGATCATAAAATCAGAGGTTTGCTTGGAATTGCTTGCTCTGACTTTACAGACCATTCCAGCGTAGAAAAAGGTGTTAGCATCTTACATCTTATGGAGAATATAATTGCTTAAAAAGAGATAATGGGTATGCGATAACATTTGTCAGATACAGCAGAATGGCAAAAAATTAAGGAGGAGGAAACGTGTAGCAGCTTTTTCTGTGCAAGTACCAGTTTACTCTATGTGCTATATATGTGCTGCAGATAAGTATCAAGCAGGAGATAGCAGATTCAGATAGGCAACAGCAGAGCTAGAGCAGCTGGGACTGGAATAGAACCTCTGCTGTTCTCAGCAATTGCAGTTATCCAAGGACTGTGATATGTTCTTTATCTCTTGGCACTTTGAAAGGCAGTTTAGATACTCTGTGTGTTCATTCAAATGAAAAAGTGAATCCCAGACATTCCTATATGAGAAGTCAGGCTCCTTTCACCATCAAAGCATCCAGGAGTGCACACAGTGAAGTGTAATACACTGGGTTCATTCATTACTTGTGATATCTATCCAGCAGAGGCAATGGGGGCAGGACAGCTCAATAAACAGCAGTCCTCATGGACTGTCACAACAGTTCATGCTACTAAAAACTGAGGCACTTTGTGAATTGGCTCAGCAATGAACTTAAGTTGTTCTCCTCCCAGTTGGGAGGGTCACCTAGCTCCGTCGTTTAAGGGAATAGCACTATGACCTACAAATCCCAAAATGCACCAACAGAGAAACTGTTCTGCACCTACAGGTGTGACATATTGCACCTATCTAGAGCTGTACTGCTGCTCTGGGAAGCACAGAACATGTAGACCCAGATAAATCCCCATAGCAAGTTTGCTTTTTTGTTGGTGACTCCCAATGTCCCAGTAAACATTTTGGGATGCTCTAGAGCTTTTGTTCTCAGACTGTGGAGTGTAACAACAAAAAATTAGGCAGCAAGGGTGCTGTGCGTACTTGCAGTGGGAGTTCTTATAAGAGAAAAGTTTCATTTACCTCAAAGAGGTTTCATTGGTCTCTTTGTAAATCTGTTGTGGCCTGTGGGGCTTTAAGACCAGGAAGTAATGTAACTACTTTCAGTTAGTTTTGTGTTGCTTATTTGCTTTTGATGCTTCTATCATTAAAGATAATAATTAAATCACATCAACCATTTGAGATGCTTTAAAATAATGTGTAATGAAAGTGTTTGTAATGTTGATGCTGCATTTAGGGAAGTTAATACACAGCCATGAAGCTGTTTGAAATCTCCCATCTATTTAAGTGAAGGCCTAAGTGCTGAAATGCAGGTGGAAGGCACTTAAAGCACCTCTATGTGTCCCCAGATTTGGCCCTTAATTTATAAATACATTGAACAAAAGAATCGTATGAGCATGCAACTAATTCACCTCAGAGGCTGAGAGCCTGCAAAACAGTCTCTAAATCTTCAGCAGAACATCTGGGCTAAGGATGGGCAGACACAGCCACTCCAAATCAGTTTTGCATTTACTAATTTATGACTACCTGCAACAGGTTTATCGCACATTACTTTTCCCAGGAGGTAAATTATAAAAGCAAAGAACATAGGACATGGCAACTCTATGTGAAGGAGTGTCAGTATATTTTATTGCATCACTGGCAAATCTTCTGGTGAATCCAACCTGTGTTTATTCAGGTTGTCTTCTATGTGGGTTTGGATGATGGATAGATTCTCCCACAGGGTGCTACAGAAAACAAACAGAAATACTCCACTAGGTATGGGACTGAATTTTACAGGATTAAATGAATAAAAGGGCACAAGATGCAATTTCCCATCTCCTGATTTAATACTACAGAATGAACTCATCAAATCTCTATTTTTCTCTGTTTGGCTTTATCCCGTGTACTGTAGATAAGTACTGCAAAACAGGACAAATGAAGGTACAAAGAGATATAGGCCATGAGTTTACATCTTTCATATGCATTAACATATATTTGAAAGAATAATGCAAAGGCTGTGATAATAACTGGAAAAAAAATACTGTAGCCCTTCAAATTGGACTACTAATTATAGTTCTAAGTCTATATGTTTATTCCAGCACTTACATTAATAGGCAACGCAATTCCAAAAGATATTGCCCTGTAGAACCTCCCTGGTATACAAAGTAAATGCATTCCCTGAGGGAGTAGACAAATTTCATTAAAAATATTAATTTCATATTTTCTTTTGACTGCTTTCTGTCATATGTTTTTGCCTTTCATATCTGCTTCTATTCTATGACCATGTGACTCATCAATGACTATTCTATTCCGTATTTAAAGATGACAGTCAGTTGTATACTCCAGAGAAGTTTTCTCATATAAACAGAAGATTAATATGAAATACAGAAAAGAGAAAATACCAGTTTGACACAAGAACATTCCTTTAATCAGCTCTTTGAGCTGTACTAAAAAAGGAACTTACAGCTGACAACAAACAACAGCCCAAAAAATAATAATTTTATTTTAGAGTTGAAGTAGCATTTTTATTTTTGAGTTGAAGTAGCATTTTTCCAAAAGCATTCACAAGATTTTCTTACAATCATCACAGAAATAACTTCCGGGCAAGTTCTCATATAGTAAGTTATGTCTAACAAGGATTTTGATTCAAGTCCCTCTGGGAGTTAGTTGAAAAAAAGGATGTTTAGTTGACTCTTTTCTCACAGGAATCTATTTTAGGCAGAAGCTTAATTTAAAATTTTCTTGATTTTTTTTTTCTTTACTAGATTAATCTCCTAGACTAATGTTAACATTTCTTATTTATATATTTTGATTGAAGAAATTTAAAGTATCTGGCTTGTTTCTGCTGATGGAAACAAGGAAGGTCTCAATCATGTGAACCTAGACATGGTTTTGTATTGATGTTAAACGTATTATTTTATTCCTGTCATGAGTACATTACAGATTTATGTTACGGAAAAATTTAAACTGTTCATACAGCTTCCAACTGACTTCAATGATTGCTTACAGTTGTGTTTAACAGAAACAGTCACTCTGTGGCTTTTACCCAGGCCAAATTCTGCTTTTCTTCTCTGTGCTTTGGCAGTGCCTACAGTTGAAATTATGCATTGTGTATTTTTTATGCAAGTTATTATTTTTTCACCAAAGGCCCACTGTAAAGACAGCTACACTGAAATTTCATGCACAGCAAGGAATTTAAAGAACAATAGCCATTATTTGTGTGTGTCATTAACATTACAATATTTTTTAAGAAGTGTGAACATAAAACTTTTGACCAAACAGAAATTCAATCTGGCTTTGGTGACACAAAACCATTAAATGTGAATGAGACATCTTTTATTCAGAAAAATTTTCAATGAACAGAACGGTCTCTTCCCAAGCCAAAGATGGAGAGAGCACAAAGTTCAGCACAAGTGCACAGAGTGCCTTAAAGGGAGGTTTCTGGAAACTGTACCTATAGGGGCTTTGAGAGAAGTAAACATTCCAGCCATTAAGCATGTGGCATCCTTCTCATTGCTCATAAAATGTTGCAAATTACATTACATGATTTTATAATTCATATGCAAGGTCTTTAATTTTGATATGCCCAGTCACACATGACATTTTTAATAACATATTTCTTGAAGTATTATTATTTATATTTTCATGGGATTTAAATCGTCATTTTTACTCCGTAAAATCCCTTTTAAATATGTCTGCCTATCCCTTTACTGAGGTAAACTTGGTGGCAGCCAGTGTGCTTCATCAACTTCCACAAAAGTTAAGACTTCTATTTGCACTTACCAGAAGGTCCTAGGACTAGGGGCTTCAGAAGAGGGGTTTTTCCCCAGGCATTTGCTATACTGTTAACAATTTGTAAAACTTCTCCATTTTTTTTGGCAGTCAGACCTTGCTCTGTTTTTCAATACTTTTGCTGCTTTTCTTGCTGTGGGAAAAAAATGTTTAAAGAAATAGTAGGAAACATCTTATTGTAAAAAGCTGAAACAAAGTAAAGACTAAATACTGTGAAATGGATAATGCAGGGAAAATCTTTCTCTGTAATTATCATGGTTCAAACTTATGCTTGGGAAAATGAAAGACAAAACCAAAATAAACAGAAAAAATATTGGTTTAGTTGGTATCCCTTGAAGTTACTTTATTGCAAATAAACCTTAACCACCTGAACCTTGGAAAGGACTGTAGAATTTGCAGTTTAGACTCAAGCTTTCAGAAACTGCAGAGATCCACTGAAAAACAGGGACCATCCAAACTCACTTCATATAATCCATTTCTTCTTTCAATAAGGCAGGTGGTGACAGCAACAAAAACAACAACAGCAGCAACATCAACAACAATAATAATAATAAATTCTGATCCAAGGTTCTCATTAAAAGTTTAGGGCAACTATTTAAAAGAGTTCAGTTCTGGCTCTGGAGTTCTTGACTTGGGTGAGAATAGAGAGTCTGCTCTCAGAGCTTAGGTCACACCAAATCACGTGTTACAGATGGCAACCTCTCTGTCTACCTACAAAAAAAAATCAGTCCATTTTTGAGCATTATTGTCCCCCTAATCAAGGCAATTGATATTTAATTTTAAATGCATTTTTCAATAATGAATCTTGCCTTTTAGTCTCATTTCCTACAAAAATGATAATAGCAAATGCAAGATTTTTTGTAAGTGTAAGGTCAAGATGTCAAGAGCATCAACAGGCAACTATCTCTTAATATCAATAATGAGATTGATATTAAGAGATAGTCCTTCTCAGGTAGAAATACTTCACACTTGATTTAGTGATTTACCAGATGGAGGAATATGCCCTGAAACTTGAAATAACTCCATAATGTCACTGTTGTTTTAATGGTATCACAAAACTCCCTCAGAAATATTGCCTGAGATGCATTTCAGCTGAGGAGCAGTGTAATTCTGTATGCCACCAAACAGTGCAGACTGATTTTCATGCTATGTCTGAATCTTTTCCCCATGTGACTATGTAGGAGTCCTATAAAAGAGGAATTCTACAATATGTTATGGCATAACAAAGACATGAATGATATGAAGAAGAGTTCTTATAATACATTGCCTGCTTTCTTAAGGCATAAAGTGCCCAATATGACTATTGATAATATGTGCAAGCTATGAGTAAAGCAATATAAATTCTATCCAGCTAGCTCTTTTTTTAAAAGACCTGAACACTTTATTGCAATTCTTTTCCATTAAAATGCAAATCTGTATCATACAAAGAATTAATTAAATCACATTGTATTTAAAATTTTCCAGACTTCATGAGCAGGTGAGACTTTGGTTGTGTATCCTGTTAGGGATTCCTGTTCCCCTGAATTTACAGGTCACAGCAGGTCACCCCATTCAACCACAGCCTCACTCAACAAAGAACAGTGGTGCTATTTTCAGTGAATTCTTCCATTTCTCTGTAAGCTGATTGGAGATGAAGTTGGCTTGTAAAATGGTTATATGTTGGAGACATGGAACAATTACATAGCTGTGCATGCTGTCTGGGAATATCCTCTCTGATATTAAAGTACATGACTTTTAGGCGGATAGCCAAAATAATTTTAAAAGCAAATTCTATTTAAAAAATAGTCCGTGACACAGAGCGTAAGAATGACATCATTACAGTGACAGTGAAGGTGTATCTGTAATACCAGGAGGAGTAAATCTTACCTATTTCTAAAAATAGGCAGGATACTTTTTAACTCATTAATTTTAACACCTTTTCATCTGCTTTCAGGCTTTCAGGCAAGCAGCCAAGTGAGTCAAAAGGCAGCCTTTCATGTATCAGTTATAATTCATGGCTTGTTTTCACACAAAAGGATTCATCTGAAGGTGAAATCTGAAGTCAGTTGAGTTAACTTAAATCCAAATATGTGAATACTCTCATTCAGAATAAGTGATTTTAAACAGAGTAGAAAAGGATTCATGCGGTTTACATTTACATGTTACTTGGATTTTATCTTTCCAAATATTCCTGTGTAAACATTTAGTCTTGGACTGCATAGGGCCAGAAATAGATTGGCACAGTTCTCAAAATGACCATGTTTGGAGAGGTGAGAATGGTTTGCAATAGTACTTATTTCTTGAACAGCCTTGCAGAATCCATGCGATTTCCACCAGTTTTTATGACAGTTTTCACTCTCAAATTAAATTTCATCCCATTTATTGTACACTGTCACCCTGTAAAAAATGTGTGACAGGGCCCATGTTTGCTTTGCTTTGAAATGTCATGCAAGGACTAATGTGTTTCATGATGCTAAAATATAATTCTCCCTCCTGGCTTTTTGATAGAAATGGGATCTTGACAAAAGTTTAAGTGATTAAATAAGGGCAGATACAAATCTCTTATCACAGCCTTTATGTAATCACCAGGTAAATCAGATTTTTATTTGTGTGTGTGGAGATGTCATCTGTTTATTTCTAGCAGATAAGGTGCATATGGCTCCCCAACCCTGAACTTCAGAGCTGACCAGGGGAGGCTGCCTCCAAGGAGAGGGCAGCTATGGTCAGTTAGCCAGGTGCCAAGTGGTAAAATTATCTCTTGCAAAATAACACCCATGCTTGTCTGACATCCAGAATCTTGAAGAGGTTACTTGCTGTCTAATGTCATAGTCAATTACTTTTTAAGAGATAATTTAATGTAGTGTTCAGCTAAGCCTAAATAAGTCCAGTGAGACAATAAAATCACAGCAAAGATGCATTTTCTGTACTAAGTTGTAAGATATTTGTGGGTTTAGATGTGGAAGTGGCTCCCACAGCATCCATTTGTCCCTGATGATTATGTGATACAAGTGAAGTACAAGGGAATAAACAGGTTTTATGCTAAAATGAGGGAAACTCAGCCCCTGCACATTTATCATCACATAGCACTGACATTCCCTTATTGTACTGTGGAGATTAGAAAGCAGTTCCTCCAGACTCACATTTAAACAGCCACATAGTGGTTTCTGTTTATTTTTGTGGAGGTTGCAAGGCAAATAAGCTTGGTACTCTGGGAAAAGTCCTCAGGGAGCCCCATCAGTGGAAAAATGTTACCCGGTCATAGCTGGGCTACTGTGAGTGTGGAGGGAACAATTCACTTCCCCTCAGCAACAAGAATTAACTGCTAGAAAAACATTCCTTTAAGCAATCTGGAGGGACTTTTTCTTTTCTCTGTCTCACAGTCTCCAAATGCTTGAGTACCCCAAAGGGTGTGTATGTTTCTGCTTCAGGTGTGAGCTTGGGCTTTCCTGGTTTGCTGGGCTGAAATACTGTCAGCCCAAGCATTGTGCTCTTATCCTTCAAACTGAACTGTCTTGAAACTAATTTGAATTGCACTTCAACAGCTTTTAAATGTCTGGGAGCATGCCTTCAAAAACATGCTAAGAGCTGGAAAGATGCAAATATGCTGACTCTCTAGAGAATATTGCTAGCATATCCCAAGAACAATTGTGTCTGTCTACCCTCAGTTTACTTTTCACAATTAAAGGTCATTAACTGAAATTAGCCCAGAGAGCATTTGCAAGCAGGAAAACATAGTATGTATATAAATGCTTCTTAAAATTAGTTTCAAGTACATTGAAGTCCCAATCAGTGCCTGGTGTAAGTGCACTGTTTCCTTCTCTCAGCCAAAATGTGGTGCTTCATTGCTGTAACAAGCAAAACTAAAATTAATGGCATCAGGGACATGTTTTAAAATAAAATAGATGTTTATTTTGCTCAGTGGTGCTTTTAAGAAAAACACTGCCTTTCCTCAAAAATTTCTGGGCAGGAAAATACGTGTATTTGGGGTGGGACAGACTGGACATTTCCCCAGAAGCGCTTTAGGTGCAGTTTGTCACTTGCATCCTGTACAGCTCCATTGCTTTGGCAGCTGTACTTGTCCCTTCCACCGGTGAAGCAGTTTGCCTTCCTGGCAAAGGAGTGCTCCATAGCCTTCCTAAGCACTGACTTTTAAAAATGTTACTAACAGTGGCCAACCTTACAGCTTCCACAGAGATTTTCAAAATTCTTTCTTGATTTCATAATTAAGCTGAACTAACATCACTAGAACTCAATCCTTACCACATGTATGGTGTAAAGTGTCCTTAAAAGATTGTATCAGTAATTGCATGTCTCAATATAATGACTTTCAAAAAAATACTTAAGTACAAAATCATTATTGTCCTGTGTATTGTGGTGTGAACCTTCTCATATCAAGTCATTCACCTGCTTAAGTCTTCATGTGCAGGATTTGAATGCCCATAATAATGAAAATGCTGCAGTGAATTTTACTATTTGCAATAATTGAATTATTCACATGAAATCAAATTATTCTTTCATTATATGTATATGCATATGTATGTATATATATACATACATGCATGCATACACACACACACACATATATATATAAATAAAATTTGCCTTGAGTAAACATATATTATTTGCTACTGGTAGATGGTACAACAGGTGGCTGTGACATTTTATGTCACTCTTCTTTATTAATAACCTAGAAAGTCATATTCATGTTGAAAAATTCACAGACTTAAAAACAATTGCTGTTTCAACCCTAGAGGAGATTCCATGAGTAGCCTACATTTAGCAAGCAGCTAATAAAATCAGTGCATCAATTGATAGCTATGAATAACTGAGAATGTCAGGTCATGAATTAGTGTTGATCTAGATTCTCTCTGTCAAATACAAAGATCTTATGGCAACCTGTAGTTGCTGACTGCATAATCAAGCTCTTACCTTCAAACCACACTATTGATACTGTAAATGTTAAGATTGTCTGTAAATTTAAAAATGCCATGAAGCATCCAAGTTGCTTAATTTCATACATTTCAGCAGAGACTTTTTAGCTTTCCTTTTCCTCTCTCTTTCATGTGTTTACCAAACTGTTACAAAACATATGCACTATTTTTGAGGAAGAATAACACAAGCCAAGCAGACAGATCTATTCATGATCAGAATGCAATGTCCTTCATTATATTCCAGTTTGCTTATAAGTGACTGATCGAGAGTTAGCAGATGGTGTTTTCTTTCACCCTTTTGCCTTACTCTTATTTAATTACTCCAAGTTAGTTTATGTGCTGGCTCTATAGTGCCTAATAAGCATGTATATTTGTGAGATCATCACTTTTATGATCTCCAAATTCATCAATGCTTAATCCATCCTCACTGAACTTAGGACATGTATTTAAGCTGTATGTCGAAGACCAGGCCAGTCTGACCTCTTACACTTTATGTTGCTCTTGGAGGTGTTTCCATCAAATGAAGAACCTAGCATCCACCTAGGAAACTGTAGCACCTGTGGAAAATCAGTCTGGTAAGGGTTCATTACACTTAAGGGTCCTTCAACAGCAGCAGCTGCAGTCGGGGGTGGCACTGGGGCTCTGCAGGCTGCCTGGCTTGGCTGTTGGGGACTCCTGGCTCTGCCAGGGCAGTTTTCTCAGGGCTGACATGGCCAGGCAGGCAGAGAGCTGCACATACAATCCTCTGGAGCTCTACAGAGAGAGCACCACTTCTGTTTGACATTGGAACACAAGTTGTTATTCATAAAGAACAACAAACCCATTGATATTCAGATAACAAACCATTCTTCTTCCTCTGCCTCTAATTTTATCCCAGCTCCAACCATTACATATCTGATAAGATTTATGGTGGGCCCTGACTCTCATCTGCTGGTGTTTCTTTCCCTCCCAAGTCAATTCTGTTTCAAACCAAAATTTTTCTCACAGCTAGGACCTCATCAGCAACCCCTTCCTCCCTTCTACCAGGAATCTGGTCTGGGTGAATTTACACCAAGTTGTGACTTCTGAAAGCCCTCCTTGGTCCACAGCCACATGGAGCACAGCTCAAGGGGACTCCCAGAGTGGAGAGCCCCCGTTAGCAGAAAGCCACAACACAAATCACATGGTTGAGAAGACTGAGACTGGGAAGACATGAAGGGCATGGGACAAATAAAGTCCCCTTCAATTTGCTTTTTCCTCAGTAAAAACTCAAGAAAGGGAGACTCTTCAGACAGGAACATATACAAGTCTTAGGGCCTGCGTGGGCTAGAGACACAGTCACATCTCACTTCTCCCCAGTCTGCTGCCTCCAGTGCAGTCTGGCACATCTGGGTGTGCAGCAGCAAATGAAGAAGTTTTGTCTCCCCAAATTGCTTTAAGCTTGCCATTGTGTCCTTTTAACATAATTTCCATGGGATCAGAAATTCACCTAAAAGTTAATTTTAAAGCATCAGTAAACATGATATCGATATAATTGGTTTTTCCCATTACTAGGGAGATTTCAAAACTAGCACAACCACAGTGCATAAATTCTGAAGAAATGACATTTTCCAAGTGATCTACTAGAAAACATCAAAGACACAAGCTGTGCCTTTGTTTTGAATAAAAATCAAGAAATTATTTTATTTTCTTCTTAGATCTGTTTCAGCATAATTTATGTAGCACAAGTGAATTTAGCAATATAGAAACTGTGGAAAGATTTAATTGGCCAAAATTAAAACAAGTGTTTTTCTGTATGTGGCATGCACTATTCATATCCACTATAAATGTCCAGCAGATAAATTCTGCTTGTTTCCATTTAAGGTGCAGATTCCTGGAATAAGCCAAGTCACTTAAGCAGCAATATTTTAATCTGTTCCAGGTGTTCTGAACTTCTGGAATATTTGGAACATCATTCTTCCAATTTGCAGCTTAGAAGGCTGAGCATGACATCAGCTTATTTTCCTCTTAAGGGTGCTTTGGGCATCTGGATATTACTAGGTAGAAAAATCAGGCTTTCCTTTTTTTTTTTTTTTAAATTTTTTCTTGACTTCATGTTACTTCTGAGCTAAAGATAAGAATTACAGAGATAGTGTTATAGAAATCACTAATACAAGACCAAACTCCAGTCCCTGTGAGAACCCCAGATGCTCCAGTAAACTGGATTTCTGGATTATTTCCACCTCAACAGGGGTATTGTGACCACATATAGAACCCATGGTCTGGTTCATCCTGGTTAAAGATGGAGTTTTAGGTTTTTTGGCTGGTTTATTCATGACACAGTTACTACAAGCCCTTTGGATAAGCATTTCACACAGTGGGTGTGAGGTTCAGCTCTAAGGACAGTGTTACACTGCATTAATCCAATGACTTTAATACCTTTACTCCCACTATCTTACAGCGATGTAGCTGAGAGTGAATCAGGCTGAAGATTTTGAGTATAGGTGATTCTGCTATTTTTATGAGGCCCTGCAGGCTCTAATTCTTTGCACCATGTGGGAGCCTTCCATGAATACAGAGTGCCATCTGTGCTTGGGTCTCATTCCTTAAAGAAACATTTAGCTTTCTATTCATCCTTTCTGCATTCCTGGGGCTGAGCAGTGTGTGAGTGTGTTACCCCTTCCTCCCTGGTGTCACTGGAGTTTATTGATCAGCCTCAGGACTAAAAACACTGCAGAGAGCCCTGCTGTTTCCAGTAGCTCTTGCCTATCTTTTGAAGCAGAGATGAATGTTTGAACCATAATGTATTCTTTCAACACAAGAGTATTAAACTATTGTGAAAAATAAATGCAAGAGATTCTCAAACTGGGAGGCAAAAAGGCATTGGTGCATCAGAAAGCTTGCACACGGAGCCTTTTGCTTCGGCTCTTGCAGCCTGAGCCTCTTGTATCTCTGACTAATTCTCTCCCTGTTCACCACAGGAATACTAATTGCCAGATGAAGCTCTTTGTTTAGCTAATGCCCTAATTGTTGCTTAGAAGAGGAATTGTCTCTGGCAATCATTTTTTCCTACGGAAACTCGAGACTTTTTTTTTCTACGGTTGGTGTAAAGAGCTCAGAGTTACAAAGTAACTGAAATTACAAGGCTAGAGTCATTGGGTCAAAAAATCCCAACCAAACCCAACCAAACAAAAACACCCCAACCACATTCTTTCTGTAGCAGGTCACTCAAATCCAGATACTCAACATTTTACTTTACATCAGAGGTGACAACATTCAGTATGTTGCATCGTTCTACTGTGACACCAAAACCACAAGACACCTGGAGTTTCAGTATGAATGAGAATCCATGAAGTTCAGATTCATATCACAGTCATGTTTGACTCATCAACACTAAACATGGGAACTTGTAAAAACTACCTGAAAACAAAAAAACAGTGAAACAGAAAAACAAAATCTAAATGCAGGTAAACTACTGAATGGAATAGCTCTCTGAGTTGCCTGTGTTTTGAATTATATCCATCTGATCTGTACTTGAATGGGAAAATTTACAAGCTCTTTGATGGACATGGCTGCATTTTCTGCTGCAGGCAAAACAAGAACAAGAAGTTAAACTTCTCCAGGTTTTACAATGATTTGATTTGTGATATTCCACATAAACACAAGAACACACAGTAGTATGAACACACACACACACACACACACACACACAAGTACACCGGGGTAATAAATAAATAAATACATTTTCCTAAAAAGTACTGGTTTCTCATGTGAAAAAACCACACATAAGCATGTAAGAGAGAACAGAATAAAAGTAGCAGAGATATGTACTACTACTAGCACTATTGATCTGTTTATGTCAATAAACTCCTGCTATATTAAATATAAAAATGAATCCAACCCAAAAGAAATAATCACATAAATAATTAAGATTTCAGAGACTTATTTTGTACCTGAAGGCACTTTCTGGGCATCTTTCATACTGTACAGCCTGCTCTGCTGTGTTCATATCATCCATTTATTAAACCTGAAGTGTTCTAATGAAAAGTAGGATTTCTTAAGACTGTTGGTAGCATAAAATGAGACCAGAGAAATGTATATATGTATTTATATATATATATATATATACACATCCTGCTAATGTATTGGGTATGCATCTTAGAGCTGGTTACAGTACATAATAAAAATCCTACTAATTTCTTTACAGAAACATTTCTTCCTCTCTGATCTACCAAACATTACACTGATCTGATTTCCTTTTTCATGACTTTTCAAAGCTCGATAATACCTATTGCTTTCTTTTATGTGGTCATGTTTCTTATGATACCACGTAGCTCCTGTGGTCTCATCCCAGATTTGCTCAGTGTGTGACTTGGTTTGTGGCTGTTTCACCTTTGCTTCTTAATAACTCAGTGTGAATGTTGCAACCACTCATTTCCAAGCACAAAACTGCAAGCAGTCACTATTCTGTGGGAACGAAAGTGGTGGCTGTGGAAGAAACCCTGTAGGGACAGCACTCAATTTGTTTGAAATTGCTTGCTGTCCCTGACCAAGAATGTTAGAGAATTTGTTACTTTTAATACTAATTCTGCTCTTTATGAAGTACAAATTACTGATTAATGAACACCAATCTGTTCCAGCTACATCCTACACCCCATATGGCATATAAAAAAGTCTTACAAAAAAGTTACTAAATCATAGTCCACTGCATGACTAAAGTAGGGGGCTTATCTAGAGTCTCATGACTTATTATTATTCCAAATAGTTTTAAAAGTGACTAACAAGGACTCAGATTCTTCTTTGGGAGACTGCCTCATTCCCCAAAAATCGTGTTAACAAATTTTCACAGATATTTAAGGCAATTATTTCTTCCTTTATAGGAGGCACTGGTATTGTCTAGCAAAGAGAAATACATAACATCTACAAAAAAAAAAAATGTTTTACATAAACCAAAAATTGTCTGTGCTGAAAATAATTTAATGAATAAGGAGAATGGTGTTTTCTAAAGTTGTCAATGAGCGTGGGACTGTGTTAGATCATAGAACCATAGAATACTGGAATGGTTTGTGTTGGTAGAGACTTTAAAGGATGATCTAGTCCCAAACTCTCCTGCTGTGGGCAGGGACACCTTCCACTAGATCAAGTTGCTCAAGACCCCATTCAGCTAGGCCTTGAAGATGCACTTTCTTTCAGCAATGTCTATGACAGCTTACAGAACACCTTTTCTTCCCATGTAATGTCTTTCTCAACAATGTCAGGAGCCACATTACTGGGCAGTCTATGGCAAATGATGTCATAGAGCATTTCTACCTCAGCTATGCAAAATAAAGAAGGAAAACAAAGTAGCTGAGAGCTGTTTGAAGACCTGGAGTAGGCTACTAGGCACATATGCAATGAGACAAAGCTCTCCTGAGCTTGGGACCATCAGTGCTTGGCTCATGATTGTCCAGACTGGGACTGCCACTTCCCTCTCTTCTGCTTTCCAGATCCCTGGCAAAAAAGTCACATGGTGAGAGGCAGGTTAGGTGTCACAAACACCTCCTAACTTTTGGATGATGGAGTTCAAATGCAGCATGAACCTGGGTGTAAGAACCCAAAGCACTCCTGGCTTTGCCAATTTGGACATAGCCTTGATGCTATGCTATTGCTGTGTGCTATATAGACCCTTGCCTGCATTGTTACACTTGTGTTCTGAAATTTATGGACGTGGGGTATTAAAGCACTCAGACAAATAAATCTAACATCAAGTATAACAAAAATCTGGGGAGTCATCCAGCAATTCAAGCCCCACTCAATCGTTACACTTGTTTTCAAAGAAGGAGAAAATGAGACTATTAGCAGAGACTATATCAGTTTTGCATAACAGCAGATTAAATCAGCATGTAAAAGTGTACAGAGTATAAACCTTGCATTCATTCAGTCTTGTTCATGCAAAAAAAAAAGGAAATTTAGCGAAAATTCATATCCAAAGAAAATGGATATTATAAGCTGTGTAAAAAGTAGAGTTTTTGGGGTAGTATTCGTGTACCTATATACTAGGACTTTGATTTTGGTTTATGGCCTAATTGGGGTTTGGCCTATTTGTTTTTTTTTTTTAAGAACACAGGGTTGCTAAACTTAAACGTTTTCTTATCCCCAAAGAGCTCTTAAAATCATAGACTGTTGTATCTCTTTTCATGATTATTTTATTTTAATAATTATATATATATACCCATATTCCTTAATTGATACTTTTTCTATAAGATTTGAAAGACCTTCAGGTGATATATAGATCATGTATGACTTAGCCTGGACAGGGGACATAAGGTACTTATCAAAATTCATCCCTGCTCTTGCGTCTCCTTTTATTTCTGTCCACTATAGCGAAAAGCTTTGTATGCCCTTCCAGTAAAGGACGCAAGGCTGGCTAGCAGTCAGTGTGACAGAAGGAAAGCAGTGCAGCAGAAAATTGGATAACAGGATAAAAAACACAAGGACCACGGGAAGCCCATCAAAACTGCCTCCTCTTGTCAAAAACCAGACAAGTGACAAGTACAAATATAAAGTATTATCCGCAATTCAGTATTTCTAATGATATCACAATTACAGTCCTGCTTCCTATAGGCAACCACTTAACTTTTTAGGCTTGACCTTACAATCGCAAACCAAATGTGGTGTGACAAAACAAATCTGTGGAAGAATTGTTTGCAGTCAGACATCTGACTATACAGTCCCAAGCTAACTTTTATTTAGCTATTTTCCCTTAGAAAAAGAGTGTTTAAAGAGTACTGCTCAGTCACTGATCTAAAAAACATGTTGACTTAAGACCGTGCACATATTTAGCGATTCCAGATCGTGCATCAGAGTCAGGCAATTTAAATTGTCTGCCAACAGTTCAAGACTGTGGCTAATTCATTACTCACACATCTCTAGTTGGAGTAGTAATTTAAACTCATGTGTGTCATATTAATTGTAATCTTGTTTCAAAGTGACAAGATAAATTTCTCAAGGTACATAATATATTATGGACATAGGTCAAAACAAATGAGTGTCTAAAAGAAATTAACACTAAATACATGCAATATGTCATGTTTGTAAATTAAGAAAGGATAAATTACATTAACATTTAACAGATTGTTCATTACACTTTGTCTACACTTCGGCTTAAAACCACTAACAAATTCTTCTCCTGTATATAAGGTCTCTTTAAATAATTCATACAGAACATATAGGATTGCATACTTGGGATACAGAAGCATCAGTTCCCAGGTCCTGCAAAGAACAGAACACAGTTCTGGCATCCTGATTGGAGTTTCCCCAATTTATTCTTATTAGTAGTTGGAGTGTTAAGAAAAAATTCAAACATTTTCCCCTCCTGTTAGAAGATTTGTTAAACACGTTGAAGATAAGCAGTTTAATTTAAAAGCAGCCTTGTTGCTTTTCTTAAGAAGGAAAGATTTGAGCCACTTCATCAGTTCAAGCTCCTGAGCAATTCAGTCACTGTGCCTGCAGAGCTCTGGGTCCTGCATGGATAAAAGCAGTGGGAGCAGCCCCAGGACATTCCTGCCTCAGCTTCCCTCCATATGCAAACCTTGGCCAGCCTCAGAACCTCACAGCAATGGCTTTCAAAGTGCTCCCAGGTAAAACTAATGAAGGCCGCAAGGAAATAAATATAACTGCTTCTATGACTATAGAATTTGACCTATCAAAGAGTGTTTATTCATATTTATGTCATCACAAACATGTTAAAAGGAAAGGATGCATTTCTATATTCACCCCAGAAATGGGGTCTTTTTAAAAAAGCTGTATGTATTATATATATATATATATCTATATATATATATATATCTGATATGTGGATTTTTGCATAGGAAATACATTAACAAAACTGATTCAGAGAAATCTGGATTAGAAGTCCAATCTCCACAGAATTTGTCAGACAAAAAGAGAAAAAAAGAGATTTATTGTATCACTGTAAATTAGTATTTAATATAATTGCAACTATATCTGCACTAGTTTTGTTACCAGTATTTCTCACCAAAATCTACATATAGACCAGCTCTTCTACACTTTTTAAAGCAAATATAATCCTATTGATTCAATGAAACTGCTCATAGAGCTAAAAATAAATAAGTAGAAAGCCTTAATACAGCTAATTTTAAGCAATTTACTGAAAACAATAAACATTTCAGGTTGAAATCACTGATCATGCTAATTTTATCAGATAAACTATGGGGGTTTTCCGTTGTTATGTAAGGAATGCATTGATAGACTGAATAATAATGAAAGGATTGACTTAATTCCAGATGACATTTTAATTCATTTAATTTTAGTCACTCTGATGATAACGCTGTAACACTCCTTTCAAATAAAGGAAATCTGCTGAGAATTATGTGTTGAATGGAGGCTTTCCCATCACTAACTCATGATATCATATATCTATTTATTTCTGCAGAAAACTGCTGTAGCCTCATACTCTTTAATTACTGCCATTTAAAGGTAATAATTTAAATTTCATTGCTTTTGCCATGTAAATGTCATTCCTTGTCTAAATAAGGTCAGCCATTTAGACATATTTGTTTTGATATGTGTGTCATCTCTATTTCATTTCACTGTATTTCATCTCCTCTTAAGGCATCGTGATACTTCTCACCCTGCTTTACTCTCCAGCCTGGCATTTGTCACCAGCATAACTGTGTTGTTAACACAATCCATGTATCAGTCACTGGTCACTGTCATCTCCTGTTATTTCCAGCCCCCTTTCTTTAAAAATCTACCAATTTCCACGGAAATGTACAAATGCTAATGGGAACCAGCAACAGCTCTGACTGTGCGATAAAGGAATGAAGGAACAGAAATACATGGGATAAATCAGATTTCACTGCTTACTAATGTAGATGTCAGTACACAGGGGTGAGCACCTTTTCCTTACTTGCAGACCTTGTTTTTGCCCGGTGGTAAAAACAGAAGCAAAACTGAAGCCTTTGTTGCTGCTAAATGTTCAACGTGGGCAACTGACATTTAATAAAATGGGCAGTGTTTGCAAGGCCAATGGAATAATGTCTCACTCCTCTAGTCTGGAGTCCCTGGGTAACATGACTGGGGGATCATTCTAATTAGAAATATGTTTGCTGCATGTTTTGAGCCTAACTTGTCTTTTGTAGGCATATTATTGTCTGGTTTATGGGGAATCTCATGTGGCTTCCACAGGGAAAAGATCCTGCAGTTCTTTTGGCAGTTTGCAGTTAAGTTACCTCATGTCAGCAATATCTGCCACACTGGGTGATGTTCTCACCTGCATCACTCTTCCCCATTTAAGCAGGTAATATCAGACTGACAACACAGAGTGACAGAAACACAAGCTGGAAGATCACATTTTGAATCAATAAAATACAAGGCAGAAGAAAGGTCAGCACACATATGAAGGAGACTATGGAATATAGGATGCAATAATTATAAAACTTTCTAGAAGTCAGTCCATAGTTGAACAGTCTGAAAGAGTGGAAAAGACATCCAAAACTAGAGTAAATTTTTTTCAGTGCATTTTTTTTCACTTCACTTTTGACTGAACTGAAAATTGTGGCATTTTTTGTCATATCAAGACACACGTATAAATTCAATCTGATAAAACAGACTTAACTGTGTGTGAAAAAAAGGTGAATTTATAAATTTAACTTTCAGCAGAAATGTTCACATGCCAGGTAGATGTGTATCCAATATGCCCTCAGGTTGTGATCACCAAGTTAAAATTCTTTTATGAACATATCCTGTGAGTTGATAACCGAGGCAAAACTGTTGAATTGCCTCCGATGATCCCTTCCAG
Organism: Petroica traversi; assembly: GCA_025920805.1. NCBI lineage: Eukaryota > Metazoa > Chordata > Aves > Passeriformes > Petroicidae > Petroica > Petroica traversi. Next base: position 5,241,070 of record JAHLSL010000093.1, read on the forward strand.
CTTGAATTATTTTATGAGTTCTGATAACAGATTACTTTTGCGAAGTGTCCTGGATAACTGAAACTTCAAAAAGAGCAAATATGCGGGTGAAAATGTGATTAAAATCATACCCTCTAGGAAGTTTTAGTAGAAATTGCAGGAAAAATTAATATTTTGATGGGTTTAGGCAGGTTTTTTTTGGTTTTTTCCCCCATATTGTCTGGTTGGATAGTGAGATATGTGGAAACAAAACCTGTGTGCATTTTTTTATTACTTAAAATCCCCATCTCTCAAATGTTTCATGTAATAAATGGTACTTCAAGGACATAGTGTGATCCCTCATTATTGCTGTGAGGGCTATGAAGAAAGGACAACAACAGGTCAGTGCCTTTAACAGCAAGGAACATTTTTGCACTTTAAAAAAAATTTCTGTTAGCAATCATCAATTTTTTTGGTCAAGTACCTTTCTCAAACCTGCTGAAATAAATGGAGATTGTATACTATATTTTAAAAGGCAGCGAGCAGGAGTTAGAGACACTTCTTTCAGCTATAATGACAACATATGCAACTTCTCTTCCCCCAAGAAATTCTTAGATCTTGCTGTTTTGAAGGCAGTGAAGCCATTTCTCTTGCTTGTTGGTTTAGGAGAATTTTGAACTACACTGAGCAGATGCTAAAACAGATGGACACTGTCTTTTGGAAAAGTGAGAAAAATATCTGATTAGAAAATGTCGTGCTATTGTTTCTTCTTAATTTTTCCAGCTGGATAAGCTATGACAGGACTTTTTTAATGTCATAATTGAAAGAAAGTATAAATGCTGACACTACCTTAGTCAGTATGACATAAGCAGCCAGGTCCTGGCCCTGCTGCACTACTCCTTATTTAGAGTGATCTCATGTTGAGTAGCCCCAGTCTCTGTTTTCCCTGGGGAAGAGAATTTCAGGATGAAAATCACACAGGCTGTAGCTGGAGTCAGGGCAATCTCAAATGGGCAAGAAGCCCTGTGGAGACTGCAAACCCTGCTCTGACTGGGGATAGTGGCAACAACCTCTCAGGCTGACATCTTTGCAATATTTCCTTCTTCACCACTGTGCTTGTGGGAACCCACCAGGGCTGCCAGAAGGAAAAAGACACACTACTCCTCCCCTCTTGATGGCCTCTTTCCTGCGTACTGCTCACCCAGGGACTGGAGCTGCTGCTGCTCTCCCTAAAAGATTCCTGAAGGTCCCACATGCCCTTCCTCCTGGCCCTGCTTCAAATTGCCTGCCATTTAACATTGGTGCATGGGGACACCTTTGTTGCTTGTATTCAGCTGTTTCATCTGACATTTAATCAGCTTGAGAGCAAATTTATGTTGGTCACTAATGTGTATCATAGCCAGAAGATTCTCCCAGTACTGGAGTTACAGGAGAGAGATCTGTGTATGGAGGGGTTACACCACAGGAAAAAATGAGGGATTTGGTTTGATCATTCCTCTTCATCTCTCTGTGTTTTGTCTGTAAATTAGAGAATGGGCTCTTAAATAAGCCAGGTGATTTCTCTCAGGCTGTCCAGCAACACTGGCTGGTGTAGTAGCTGATGGAGCATTGTCTGATCTGTTTCCTCCATCACACCAAACTTCTTTAACCTTTTAATAGCTGTTCTTTCTATTGTATTGTATTCCTCTGTGGTTTGATTTTTACATCTTTTTTCCAAGTAACACGAGAAACAATTGCAAACTGTTAAAATCAAAGCCCTATGAATAATTGAATACGTTCTTGGTTGTCTGAATTGGAAAAAGATTGATATTAAGACAGGCTAGTATTACTGTAAATTCAATTTTGTATACAGTAAAATGCTTCCCTCATGTCTAAATGGAATACTTTGTTTCATATTGATACATTTCAAAAAGCTAACAGGAAATATCTTTTCATACAAAGAAAACTCAATTCATAAAAGCTAGTTTGATTGCAGATACTCTTTGCTTTTAAATTTTGCAGCAAGTTGTCTCAAGATTGGATGCTTTTGGAGTTCTGCTTTCCTTTATTGAAAACAATCAAAATGAATACAGAAAAATGCTATGTTCAACTCAAAGTGGTAATTTGGGGTAAAAACATTTCATCTCCTGTTTGAAACAAGTTTCTTTGTGCTGATGGTTTAGAGTAAATGCGAAAAATGTGTTGTAGGCTGCAGTTTGTTCTTTGGCAACGTGGATCCACATTCTGGATGGATTCTTCCAATGATCTCTTTTGAAGCAACCCTGAAATGTATTGAAGTGTGCTGTCTGGAAACCTTTCAGCTTCTATGATGTGAAGTGCATGAATTTGTCTAAATGTGAACTTGTAGTCTGGCAGAAACTGGACCTATTGTAACACGGGCTGGATTTTAAACCACGCAAAAATTTGCTGCATAAGCTGTTTAACAGGTTAAATAATAATAATAAAAAAGGAACAGCCTTTTTTTGCTACAGTTTACTAAATCCATTTAAAACAAAGGTGAACTGACAATAAATAGATCACACACACAAAAATACTTATAGAAATAGGTTATTACCTTACAACAATGCAGTCATGTTATGTCCTAAGAGTGCCTTTTGAAGGCTGAGAAGTTCCTTTACCCTTTAAAGCAATGGATCTTATGCAAAGACACCAAAGAAATTAACTAGCATGTTAAGCATACAGCACTATGCAATGGAATAAGAGACTACGTTAGAAGCTAAGCCTTTTCCTTTTTACATTTAATTGTGTACAGAAATATGAAATAACTGTTTGTTTTCCACTGTGATGAATACTCTTTAATATTTTTCTTCTACAGTAAATAATATTTTTTATGGTCTTATTCTTATATAAATATTACATGAAAGAATTACTGCATACCTCCTAATACATTTCTTACAATGCAAAAATCAAGTCTAAGTTTTTACACCTCCACTAAGCTGAAAATGTTCTTAATATCTTTAACATTATTCTGCCCACCTTTGCCTGAGCCTGCTTCATTTTCAGGCATATATGCTCCAGCTAAATCCTTAATTTGATTTAAGAATAACACCCATGACCTCGTTCCACTCGTTTTGTGCTCTATATGACTGAAGCAGTGTAGTATTTTTTCTGTCTAAGAAGTGACACAAATGGGGAGATCAGTAGCTAAAGGATTCCACAATGCTTATCTTTATCACAGTTTATCTGTGTCATTCTAAAGCAATGTACCTACCTCCTTTCTTTCTTTCCACATGAAGATTTTCTTTTATGTGAGTAATGGAAAAGAATGCAGAGTCAAGAGCTGAGAAGAAATCAGAAATAGACCACTGTGGCTAACAATGCCACAGTGAGAGTTCTGGCTCTTCTCTCTGTGCTATTGAAAAGTTACTTTTGTATCTCCACCTTCTTGCAATCATACACGCATCTTTGCACATAATTTTGGGGTCTATGGGATCTTTTAAAATACAATTAAAGAAGATAAACCAAAATTAATTCACCATGTAAAATTTGTCATGAATAATAAAAAATACAAATATAAATTATCTCAGGAAAGAAAGCACAGCTCAAGCAATTCTAAAATGGTACTGTTAAATAATTAGATACTGTTAAATGAAATGAGTAGATGTCTAAATCAATGTTAAGAATCCCTAAACTTCTTTTGTGAAAGAACTAAAGTTCTGTGTTCAACAGAATAGTAGACAAAAAGTAAAAAGTTAGTGAAGTTTAAAATTTTACACAAAATCAATGTGAACCATGCAGGTCTGGACAAGGGAAAATATGAGACTTTGATTTTTTGAATTTGTGAGAGTTTAGTAACAAAGCACGTTCTCCCTGGTCAGTGCCTTCAGATACATTAAGGAAGTCTTCTGGAATTAGGCATTGATAAAGACATATGCTCTAAGACAGCAAGGAAGGGAATAAAGTGGAGTGAAAAGAAAACTGCTTGCCACAGAAAGTCTGCAGTGCCAAATATTGATAAAAACAAGAAAACTTTTCCAAGATGATTCCAAAGCTCATCATTTTGCTCTAGTACTAAGAATCTATATAGAAAAAAACAAACAAACAAATAATAAAAAAAAAATTATATATTTTTTCCCAGTGTACAAAGAGTATTCAATTCTCCTATGTAGAGCGAAAAAAAAATAGCACTTTTTGATAGCTAGTGGTTCTGAGTTATGAGAAATTATATAAATATTTATACATGTTAGCCATTACTAGATAATAGATATTTTCAGTGAGATACATCCCCACGGGGACAAAAAGAGCATCAGATATACATGTTCAAATCTTTTGTTTTGCATTAAAACTCAATAAAAGAGCAAAAGTATATCAGATCTATACCAGAATAGAAGACATAGTTGCTTTTTTCAAGTCACATCATCAGGTTAACCATGAAAGTTTGTCTGGATCCATACTTGAAGAAACACTAAAATGCATATGAGTGGCACATAACAGGTCCACATTTTGATGAGATTTTAATGGAAAGAAAGATATTTAACTAGAAAGTAAGAGGGCGACAGGAAAGAAAAAAGAAGAGGCAAATGTACATCCTTCGTTGGAAAAGGAGGGGCTTTAATCCTCATTCATTTCAGTACATAATCACAAGAGCTATTGCTCTGTTTTCATAAAAGTAACTAAAAGTCCTCAAGTGTTTTAAAGGCTGGGATTCTCACTCTAAGTAATATCAGATGTCCCATATATAGGTCTCATTATTTGGGGCAGAAATTTTAAAAAACAATCATCTCTGCTATTTCATCAAACCAGGACACTGCAGGATCTGTATGCCATTCTTTACATCATCAGGTGAAGCTTAAGAAGCTTTGAAGCAAAATAGACAGAGACCCACAAGTTCATGAGCTGATGTTTACTTATGTAAAATGGCATTTAAAAGAAAAACAGATTAACTGTGTAGAGAGATGGGTTGGCACAATCTGCATTCTGCAAAACCTGCACTTAAGATTAGTGGGTTACTACAAAGCCCCTACCGCAGCAAATGAGTCTCAGAGGCTAAAGTACACTGAAAGAGTAAAACCGTGGTAAAATTTCTCAAGGGCTAAAATGTATGTTTTGAAATCCTGAAAATACTTCCAGTTATTATCATTAATGATTTTTTTGTTATGTCACTCAAAGTGCTCACAGCTTCATGAGTTGCTTAGCTTCAAAAAATCAGAGGGCTGGGGGGTTTGAATAGCAGAAAATTAGACTTAGTAAATCTTGCTTTATTACATGGGACCTATTTTTCTGGAACAAACAAAGCATGTCAAATGTCTTCAGCGGAAGAAGATTTTAAGCGTTGTCTAAGACAAATTCTGCTGAGCAGGAATAGCTGGCTTTACCACTTCATTTGTGCCAGTGTAGCTAGTATCTGATCCAAGTTGGATGGAAAGTGCCTTTTCCAAATGTTTAGCAGATGGAAGGGTGGTGAGTAGTCACAAGAAACAGGTTATCTCTATTACAATAAATTGCTTGGAAACCAGGTATTCCTCCACTGCCACTGGCAGATCTCATGATAGCCCTGAGTGTCTGTGAACCAGGTAGACGTCTGTCAACCCGAGAGCAAGGGCTCTCACTCTGCCCTGTGCTGCTTTGTGAAAATCAGTGCTTTCCATATGAGTGAGCTCACTGCTCAGGGCCACAGATACATTCTAAAGAGCTCTCCTGGCACATTCTGCCATCCCTTCAAAGCAGGGTAAAGCTCATGGAACAGGAGGCTTTGTCACTGTAAGGACTTTATGTTTTGCCCTCTCTGTATTTCACTGCAACTTTGGCAATTTCTCTTACAGAGGAAATATTTCATGGTACTTCTGCTGCTGCTTTTACTATTAAACATAAAAGGTACTAACAGGAAAATAGCAGAATTAATATCTCTTTCTTTTTCATAACAGCCACTTGTAATTCTCTCGGCATGAGAGCTGCCAGACACTTTGACTCATGCAGTCAGAGCTAATATACCAGTGTAAAAATAAGAGATAACTGAGACAGCAGGAAGTGTTCCAGAAAAGCAGTCTGATCTTCACACAGCTTCTTTTCTGCTTTCTTCTACTTGGCATGCTGTATTTTGCAGCTCATTAGTTATCATATGTTCACTTTGCTCTCCGATTCTCATGTTAAATACCTCTGGTAAAGAAGAGCACAGCTCAGAGAATCTGCCTCCCCATTTCAGGTACACTGAAGAAACTACTTTTGACTCCATCATTCTTAGTTCCAGATTGAAGTTGTGTTTTTGGGATCCTCATCTCATATTCCATTTGTTATTACTTACTATTAAAACAAAACAAAACAATATATATATACACAATCAGTTTAAGGTGGTAAGGGACTGTACTATTTCTTGGATCTAGGCCATATCCCTCACATTGTTTTAAGCATGCAGTGACGAATGCAGCAGAGATCATAAGTTTGGAGTACTCACTTAACCCTGATCTGCTTCACTTGCTCTGGAGTGCTCAATTTCCTGGCTTTAGGCCAATTGAATACAGAGAAAATTCTCAAATTTTTTTAGAAATATCAGATTAAAGTCTCTGGTTTATTCTCAGCTGAGCAGGGAGAAGTTTTACATTTTCATTTTTAGAATACTTGAATACTTTCTTATATGGTATTTGAGTAGAACTCTATATTAGATTTGTCTATATTTTGCTAATTCTAGCATGGCAATAAACAGCTCTCAGTGATGGCAGGAAGATTTGTGCCCTAGTATATATCAGTATATATCATATATGTCATTTAAAGCTTTCTAATGGTGAAAGCACTGTGGCTACAGTGGTTCCTCCCAAATAAAACCAAGGAGGGATGTAAGCATAATTTGGAGAACAGCACTGAAGGTGCAGTGTGATCGTTACAAAGCATTTTTCCTGTTTCTGTATCCAGAAAGTCATCACTGAGTGGCAGAAATTTACTACAGGCCTAAACCACGGCAGGAACCTCTTTGAAAGGGCAAAATGTGCCCTGTTGTCATTTTTCTGCCATTTCTCTGTCCTCTGGCTCTCTCACAGATATCTCCTTAGTTTTACTTATTCTTCAAGTCCAGGTAGAGAGTTTCTCAGTGTTTATATAAAGCTACAGTGGTGTCCAGTGTTATCCTCCTAGGGATTCAGTATGTGGAGGGCACTTGCAGACAGACGAGCTTGAACCCTCCAAGATTTATATTCTGGTCTCAAGAAGGCACAGGGTTTTTGGTCTCCTGTGAGTCATCTTTTTCTATGTATGCATGTTCCTCTTAATATGTAGTAACAAATGTAACTGTATTTCAGTCAGTAGTTCTTTAAATGCCATGGGAATTGGATTGAGAGCAGTTCCCACATTTCAACAGAAGTGAAAAATTAGGACCTGGGAAGAAATCCAATACATATGAATTATGCTTCTCCACTTCCGCTGGTTTCCATTTACAAATAGCCAGAGCTGGTAATGCCACTCTGAAGATTAAAGGGTCTTGCACTCCACTGGAACTATCTTCTGTCTCCTTATAATTGTGATTCCTAGTAACAAAATGTTACAATAATAATGAATATAAATAATTAAAGAAAATAATGTTAACTTCAATGTTACAATAGCACTTGCTTTAGGAAAATGTACACGAAAACTTACAGCCCATACTTGCAGCTGGCCAAAAGCATTTTCCCCATTACAGTTGTGCTGCAGCACAGTTCTCTCAAGCATGAGAATTTATATTCCTGCCAAATTCTTGACTATTATAATTCTTTGTTACAATTTTAGATATCCATAGAAATAGCTCAACCCAAAATTTGTCTAACTCATCTTTATGATATCATATGTAAACAAGAACCACAGACCAATGTTGCCTTGTGAGAACATTCCTAAAACATTAAAAGGTTTGTAGTCTGCCAGAGAACTTGCAGAGCTATCTGACCAAAAAAAAAGGTTCAAATGTTATAAAAACTTCTGTGGCGGTTTTATAACCATCCTTTTTATAAGCTGAGCAGGAGAAAGAGTTATCCATTTTGAATCTGAAATACAACCTGCATAAATGTCTGACAAGAGAAGCTCTTGTTCAGTTTCAAAGAAGCAAGAGTAATCAGAAATCTGGTATGTCTCATTCTTTACAGAAACATTGTCCTGTCATTGTGATGATATTTTAAAATGACTAAATGAAAGAAAACACACATATTGTCTGTCTCAGCAAAATATCTGAACCCTATTTGTATTGCTCTTTTGGTTGCTCTTGTGGTTCTCCAGGTGTCAATATTTAAGCTTAAATGTCTACCAGCACTACCTGGGTGTGAAGCTCAGTGTGTCAATGAGAGCACCACATCATCTAGGTGAGCTGCCACCAATGAATCTACCACTGAATGACATGGCTCATTTGGATCTGAATCCAGAATAAAAATAATCTTCCTTTGTTTTCTTAGTAACATACTTAATTCTAATAAAAATGGCATATGTTTTGAGTCTCCTCACTTTCACAAGTATTTTTACTTATTCTGAAGCTTTGTTGAGACAAACCTCCAAAACACCAGTCATTCATTTTGCATGAAGATATTTGAGACTGGGGATTCCTTCATTTTTTGGAGGTTTTTAATCACTAGTAATGAGAATTTACCAGTATTTACCTTGTGAAATTCTTTATAGTTGTAGGGGAGGATTGATCAGAAATACCCCTGAATTTAACCATTCCAGTGGCAGATTAAAAATTCACATACTGTGAAAGCAAATCTTCCTGCTCAGACAAAAAGATGTGATAATTCAAGCTCCAAAGACTGGTCAAATAAGGACTATAAACATGTTTTAGGCAAGTCTCTTTGTATAAATTAAAAATTCCGCTCATGTCTTTCCAATGTATCCTTTTCCAGGAATATGAAACAGAGATCTTCCAAATTTGGCTTTGCATGTTTTTAGCAGCTTTTTGCAACTGGACCTGACATCCAAACTGATACCATAGCTCTGTTTTTCTTCACTGGGTTACTGCAGATTGATGACAGATTGCAAAACAGCTTTATACGGAAAGAGTTTCAAAAAGCCTCCCAAACTGTTAGCAATTTATTTATTTTTCTCCTTACTGTGGAAATGTTTTGGCTCTGTACTGCAAGGTAGCATCTTTAACTGGCGTCACTCAGCCAGTTTCAGGCCATTTGGTTCTACAAGCTCCAGAAAGGAACCCCTTGAACACATGAACCTTCATATTGTTATCTTCATGGAATCGCTGTTATTTCCTCAGTAGAATTGAGATTTAGACACTTCAAATCACCTGACAGGAGTCAGACATGAAAGAAATATATAGAAGGGGAGTATTAATGCAATCTATACCCATACTGTCATCAAAACCCAACCATTGTGCGTGCTCTTAGTGAACCAGAGCCCATTCCTGCTCTGCCTGCAATGGGGTCTTTTTGCCCCCCTTTTCCATGAGATTTGTTCCCATGGCACCTGTCAGAGCACTGGCCCAGAGCTGTGCTGAGAGCTGCAGAGGGGAGGAGCAGCTGGGTGGGAGAGTTCCCCATTGTGAGTTGCTTCACCTGACACCATGCAGGATGCACAAGGTGACAACCACGCAGGGTGCACAACGTGGCCACCATGCACAGCTCCTGCCTTGGAGCAGACTGGGGGAGATGGAGCAGTTACTTCTCCACTTCTTGTGACAAAACAAGAGGGCAGCCAACACCCCTGTGTGCAAATTGCTGTGCAAACAAAACTCTACTTCTAACCCTTATATCAATGTACCTGATATAAAGACAATCCAATGGAAACTAGTAGCATTTTCTAAATCTTTACATGAAATGTGAAGGTTTTATCCTGAGTTGCTCAAAGAGATTTTTGAAGAAAAAAGAATTACAGAAGTGGTCACATGCACAGCTAATTTTTACCCATGGAGTTAACAGGGAACAGGGCCTCAGTCCCTGAGGTAATCTCAAAATTAACATATAAGGTTGTCACATCTCAGATCTAACCTCTGTAAAGAAAAGTGGTTAATGAGGTGGTTCACCTCAGGCCTATGCTGAGCTTTCTGCTTGCAGATGTAAAGACACCTGATCATCACGGTTAACTTCTTTGGTGCAGCTAAGATTTACTTCCAACTTTTCTTTTCTCTTAGCATTTTCTATATGTATATCTTATAGGTTAGTGGTGTGCTATTCTAATTAATTTTTCTATCCTACCATCAATATATTTGGTTCCTTTGAAGCCAGATCTTTGAAAAAAAATAATACTCTAGAGCTTGATTGTTTTCATCTCTTTCTCTGGGGATCGACACATCATGTTTCCAAATACGTGAATTAATTTTTAACTTCTTCACTTTGTTTAAATACTCCCATTTTGCATTTGCAAAAAAAATGACCGCTTTCAACAGCAGATAGGCTAACTCCAAGGTGTCTTCCCAAAGAAGTGGCAGCTCCAGTGCAATCATCCCATTTCACAACACCAGTCCCAGGAAGCCGCTCAAAATCCATTGGCAAGGCCTATCATAGAATCACAGAATCATTTCTGTCGGTAAAGACCCTTAAGATCATTGAGTTCAACCACAAATGCCAGGTATGTGGCATGGTGGTGGCAGTAACAAGAACACTGAACTGAGCTTCCTCTGCATGAATGTTACTGCCTGTCATAGCAAAAAAATAGCTTTGCATGGTGTCGGGAAAATCATCTACAATTTAAAATGTAAATAAAAACAAAGTATGTAACTTGTAAACATCTCAAAAGGCCATGCAAGAGCTGTGCAGACAGGAGGTGCACAAATGTAACTTTCTGAACCTCTTTAAAACTGGAAATAATCATAAATAACTGTCTTCACACATGCTCTTCCTTCTGTGTGACTTCTTATTTAGCCAGAGTCACTCATTGCATGCAGTACTCAGCTCAGTCACTGAATAATTGCCTTGCAGGTTTTATTTGTTTGTTTGTCTGATGTGTCTCACTTCCCCAGCAAACTCTCACCCTCACTGCTGGGTGGCCCACCACCTCTCTAGTTCTGGGATGCATCACTGCATATTGAATTCCCTGAATTTAAGGCCAAGATGTAGCAACCGACATTCACAAGTGTGTCTGTAACCCATGTGCAGAAATTTAGGGAAATTGAAGCTGCTGAAGACAAGGAAATAAATGGCAGGGAAAGAACTTGATCCTGCAGGGCACCAGTGAGGTTTATCATGTACATTTTGACAAGGCAAATGTAACGAACGATGTAAGAAGGCACAGAAGAAGTTATTCTTGCATGATTGCCCCATCATAAGTCCCAAAGGAAGCATGACCGTGATTATCAGAGGCAGATGGAAGAATGTATAGACAAGCATTCATCTGCACAAAGGAGATCATGGTTCAACTCAGACTTTCCTCAATGTGCTCATTCACTGCCCACAGCTTGAACTCCTTTTAACCTGCAACAGCGCGCGGAGCTGAGATCAACTTCTCCTTCGGGCACAGGGATCTACTTCCCCTACCCATGACATTAAGTGCAAACCAGCACGTCCCCTGGGACAAGGAGCTGCTGGCTCAGACAAGACAGGCTGAGCCATCAGTTGCATTCCAGCCTCAGAAAACACTGATTACACACCAGATTCGCAAGTAAACAAGACCAATGTAACTCTCATTCTTCAGAAGAGCTGTACTTAGGTGTGGGCACATTCTGAAGCACCCTGCTGAGTCACATAGACTCCATCATATGCTTGTTCATAAAAGATATCTTCAATTGTTTCAAGTTGGGAATGATTCCAGAAAAAAAAAGAAAAATTAAGATATTTTACCCTCCGACGTGCATATTTAGATAGTTTTTGCTGCATAATTCCTAAAAAATCATGTATGCTCTTGAAAGTACTTTTCAATGTACTGGTTCACCTAAAATGGCTTAAAAAATTTGAGACAAATCTGCTTCTTTTCAGCAAGAGCTCAGCTTGCTCTGTTTCATCGTTAGCACCGAACACTTACCTTGGAAGGTAGACATGAGAAAGAGAAAAATACTTTCATACTGAAACACTGATTTCATTGATGAAAAAATTGGAAATTAAGCAGAGTGCCAGAAGGTAGTGAGAGATTCAAAAGCTAAATGCTTTCCAGTACTTTCAAACATAAATATCTGTTAGATGAAAGCACAAGACAAGAAAAAGGAAAGACCATATGGTTTCAATGCTGCCTATGTGAAAACAACGCCACTCTTAAAAAATAGTTAACTGATGATCCTTCTGAATTAGATCAGACATCTTCCTGCCATTGAGAGGAAGCAGATATGATACTGCATGCCACACAGCATGTTCCAGAAAAAAAAAAATCCTTGCATGAAACATCTTATATATGTAAATAAATTATTCTACTGATTCTAACAGCTATTTTTATAGGCATCTTGTGTTTAATTGGTTGCTTGGGAAGAGGAAGAAATAAGATAAAAGAACTATAGGAAGAGACAGTTATGTATCAAAAATGGATTTCCTACAAGCTGTGTAAACATTTTATACTGAAAATTAATGAATTTTTAAAAGGTTTAAATATTAGCTTTTCAACAGAACATTTACAAGAAGCTTTTTTTCTCTACTAGTTTTGGCTCTCATAGAACAAAGAGTTCACGAATCTCTGCAGTCTTTCTCTGAGTTTGACATGTTAAAAAACATTGGTTGATCTCAGATTCCTTGCCTAAGGCAAATATTCCCCAATGGAAATGTCAGCTAGGCTGAAGAAACAAAAGCACTGGACGCGGTTTCTGGGACAACCTGGCAAGATTGCACTGTATTGAGATTTTTCAAATTTTAGAAATTGATAACCATCCACTTTTGGGTCACCTTTGGGACCCAAGTATGATATCCCTGGCTCAGCTGGCTTCCTCTGGAAGGAGGGAAGAAAACCTGTGCCTGATTTGGAGTGTTTTCTCTTTAATTCTCTGCAACCTGGTAGTTATCAACAGGAACTGCTCAGCCTAAAGTAGTTGGGGGTTTGGCTTGTCTGCGGGTACTGGAGTCACTTGAAACCACTACTTAGGGCCTGCTTTCACTCTTCTACCTTGGGAAAAGTGGTCTGCATGACCCTCTATGAAACCTTTTCTTTCCACAATCCACATTATGAGAACATCTATCTTATCAAGCATGTTGATTTGGCCTTCCTGAGTTTTACACTGTGCACAGTGTTTGGAGCTTGATTTTCCAGCCACAGACAATGTGAACCAGGTGAAATCACTTGTAGGTTTTTTATTTTACCTGAGAGCAGTGCAAGGGCTCAGGCAGATGGGGCTGCACGACTGGGCAGTTTGGCGGAGCCCGTGCTGCTGCTGGCACCCTTCACAGCCCATGCAGTCTCCAATGTCATTCACAATTCAGTATTTCCTGTAATACTGAAAGATAAATAAGACTGCATCCCCCAAGCCTGAGTACTGCGCTTTTACTTTGCATAGGCCTCTACCAAATTTTTGACTGCATTCAGTCTTTGTAAGGAAAACATACAATTCCCACATGTGATGGTCGAAAAGATTTCACCACACTTTTTGGTAGGGAGAGAGGGTAGCAACCAACCCAACAACCAATGAAATTAAAAAACATTCTGAAAGGCCAGAGGCACCATCAAAGTCTGGGTGTGATTTCCATATTCAATTATTTCATGAGAAACTAGGCTTACATGTTATCTGTATTCATGCTGTTTACAGTCCCAACTGCTAACACATGTCCATGATTCAGCTATGTGCCCTGCTTTCAAAGAGGTTGAAAACATAACCTAAATCTTAACTATTTATTGTGATAACATGGTAAGACTGACAATTGGAGAGGAATGTAAAAATTGTTCTTTTTTATTTCCATATTCAGCTTTCCATTTATCTTACACAGATATAATTACTGTTATTCTTCATTTCTTGTGGATTAGTCAATAATCCCCCAAGGGATGGTAAACTTCAGCAAAATCAACTTAGCTCTACAAACTGCACTCCTAATGAGCTGAACGTTTACTTTGGTGTTTCCTTGTAAAAGTCACTCTTTTGTAACAGGAAGTCTCATGTTGAATAAAAAAAAAAAAGTTAACTGGAAAAATATAAGCTACAGTCTGTTTTGGGATAGGCCTTGAAGTTCGTGTAGAGTAGCAAAAGGATGTTGCTTCAGTTTTTTCCCATATCTGAATGCAGTAACTATAAATAGTGGGTAAACAGAAGCACTTAAAAAAAAAAAAAAGGAAGTAAAGGTATACAAGCATAGCACATGATCAAAAAATGAAAAGGGACTTTACATCCCAACACACTCAGCCCTATCTAAAGGGAGCTACCTTCATCATTGCGCAGAGACCAGAGCCAAGATGTATAAAAGAATAGCTAAATTTCTCTGGTGATTATCATAGCGCATACTTCTATTTCTCAGAGTTATTTTTGCTCATTCCCTGAACATGAATTCATTACTTTAATAATGATCCATGAAAAACTAATATAATTTTTTCATCAGGAATCTGTGGTTTTTAGCTCATAGAGTGTTTGTGGGTCCTTTATGCTGGACTGAACAAAAAAATGTCCTCTGATCCAAACACAGCTACAGCAAAAATGAAAGAAGCCAAAATAACTCATGGGAGGTGAAAACATAAACCATGTTTCCAGCCTCTATTTCTGTCTTAAAAACAGCAACTAGGTAAGCTCAAGCTGTTCTCGCAGTGATGTGAAAACTGAAATGTTGGATACTTTAAGGAAGTGGCCATTAACTTGGGCTCTGAAAAAATATTTCTTCATCCTCTGTCTATGCAATGTGAAAGCAATACCTCTTGCATTTTTGGCATTTGTTTGAGTTTTGTTCTGAAATGAACTTTTTTTTTAACCTTGTTTTGAAATATTGCCCATTTTTTAATGTTGAATTCTTACAGTTCTGCTTTTTTCTGTTCCCCTCTGTCCCTTAAGATGTATAAGCCCAAAACTTTATACTTTAAACATCTAAACCCAAAGCCTTTATTAAAGTTAATGAGGATTTAAATAATCCCAAGGGCTTTCTTTTTGTTTTAGCTTTTTCTTGTCTAAAGTGCACCATACTGATCTTTGAATTCCTAAAGGGCCTGTCACAAAGGAAGTTCTGAGTCACAGGACAGCAGCCTTCTCCTTTTTATAGGACACTATCTGAATGAAGACAGAAAAGGGGATTGATATCCATGGCCTTGTATTGAAAAGCTTGAGCAAATGCTGTCATTAGAAAAAGTTAATCCTTCTTAGCAGCTGAAATTATATGGGGAAACAGCTCGTGTGGGAGCAGGATCTCTTACAGAGCTTAGTCTTTAGTGAGGAATGCTGACAGGGAATTTCATTCTGCACTTCAGTGGCTCTGAAGTGGAAAGCATAGTGTCTATTTCACTGTATTCAGCATAAGATGTGTTTCCTTCTCTTTCTTCTGGAGTGACTGGATACTGAGGTGAAAAAAAACCAGGTTCGTTCTAGCTAGCTCTTACTCCAAAAGTCAGTATAGCTTGCTGACTTAAGGAGAAGCACAAAAATTCCAGTGAGGAAAAACCTCACTCATCTAGTGCAAAATCAGTGTGATTCAAGTACATAAATTTATGAAAACTTTGCCTAAATATCATAGAGTGATCAGCAATGTAAGATTATAGAAAAGAAATTAAACAAAGTAGAGAAGTATCCAAGAAAATGAAACTCTTACTCTAAGAATTAAACTCCTTTGGAGGATGGTTGTGCTGACTAGCAAGTCACAGTCGGTGTGGTTCATTCCTGTTTAACCACAATTTCTTGCTGATATGGTAATTTTTAATTTTAAAAAAATATTTATAGGCAAAAAACAGAACACCTTAATAGGGATTAGATTACCTCAAGATTCTGGATAAATGCTATAACATATCGGTCAATTATCAACCTTATTTTCACTCCAATGGAGCAGCAGAAAATCTACACTATTATAATAACAGCTATTTGCTCAGCAGGTTTACTTAATGGAATGATAAGAATTAAGAGAGAAAACCCTGCTGCCTTAGCACAGCAAGAAATAATTCCCATGGCTTGAAAAAGAATTTGAGAGGATAAGATTGCTAAATATAGCAATTTACTCAAGTAAATTTTCTAGAAAATCCATATATTATCAGCTGAAAGCACAATTACTAGCTAAGAACACATATAGTCAGATGCTCATAAACTAACTTCCAGGAGAACACTTGTAGAATGACACAAAACCCCTCTATAATGTTGGTTTTCCTGTTCATACAAAGTTGTCTTTTATTTCTATGAAGCCATTAGCTAAATACAGTTGCACATATAATTAGTAGTCAGCAGCTGAGCATATATTTAAACAAGTATAAATTTATAAATATTGTAGGACTTAAAAGGAATTCCGTGCTGTCTGTATTTCTGATGTCTTGTTGTTGAAGCAGATTAGATTTAGCATCATCAATTAATTTTGCAATATGATGACAATAGGTGTAACTTAATGAGAGTTTTGTTTCCTCAGGTCTCCTGTTCCCTCAGTAACCCCAATCCACAATGAAAATGTGACACTCGGTCCATAGATTTTGAGTAAAGTTTAGGTTCCTGTAGTAAAATAGTTTTGTTATGTATAAAACTGTCACCCTTCAGGATAATTTCAGCCTTCTTTAACTCCCTGCTGAAATGAAACTTCATTTCAGCAAATAGTATGCCCATGATTTCTGAACACTTTCACTGAAAACTTATCACACTAGATATAAAACTGCATTCTGGTTTATGACAGTAAAAAAAAACCAAAACAACACTCCTATAAAAATATTTAAAATGTTTGCATATTGTTCAAGCAACTCACGGGGTTACACTGGAGCATCTAAGGCAAATTACATTAATTTTGAAGCCAGGGACTTCGAATAAGAGAGACCTGAAAGCCAGAAAAGATGCCAGCAGGGAGGTCCACAGCTCACATATGGACCCACAAGCACAAACCATCAACTAAATCACAAATCAATTCCATGTGGGAGCTGAGCTTTTGACTCCCTCCATGGCACAATGGGATTATTTGGCCAGAACACCTTGGTGGCTCTTGTTACTGACAGGCAGGAGGACCACAACTGTCATCACCAGGTCAAAAGAGCACTCCTCAGGAGCTGCAGAGGAGCAGCAATTTTCCATTGAAAAAAGGATGTTATTATCTGACTATCTATATGAACCCAAGAATTCATTTCACTGTTTGCCTGCAGAACCCAATACTTTCTAATCTTTTCCCTGCAATCCTTACACTGAATACAAACATAACTAAGTGTAGGCAGAAAATGCTCTGCAGTGTATCAGGAGAGTATCCCACAGAAACAGATTAAGAGCTGTTCTAGAAAACCAAACAGGCCTTAAAATTAAATGCAGCTTCACTTTGAAGCTGGTGTACAAAGCTTTTTTGGTGCCCTTAAGATGCCTTTCCCCAAACAGAGGTTCCCATTGTGACATTCCAGTGCAGAGCAGTAACAACATGGGTTTACTTTCTCTTTGATAAAGTTGCATGCTTTAAGTATGACAGCATTCCCCATACGATGCTTGCTATCAGCACTTTGAACAAAGCTGTTTTTTCACTTGAAAAGAGTGCTGATGCATTATTAATCCAGGAATAAAATTGTAGGTTATCAAATGGTATTTTAGAAGTTGTTCCCAAAACACTGAGTTTTACAACCCAAATTTGAAATTTTTTAACAGTTTCTAGTTAAATATTAAACATCATTTGCACAGAGACACAATTGTGTAGTCAGTCACAAAGCAATCTAAACAATATCTAAATGAAAATTCTATTATTTCAGCAGCTTTACAAAAATGAACATTAGCTAACAACAGAAGTTCTTCTGTTCAGGAGAGTGAAAGAAAGACTGAAAATGAATACAGCAATATAATAATAATCTGTTGAATAATCCATTCAAAATATTTCTCAAATCATTAATAGACCTTAACTGATTTGTCTTCTGGCAAATTTTCAGTGGTATCAAAGCTGTTACCCTTAGCTGATAAAAGACATCAAATGGAAACAATTACTTAAATGAGAATCTGAAAAGAAAAAAAAAACCAGGAAGAAGTATTGTAAAATACTTAGGAATCTAATTTTGCCTATCTTTTTTTTTAATCCCAACTTCTTCATGACCTACATGAATGCAGTTTGGCTGAACATTAGAGTTGCTTGGATCTGGATTAGCTAATTTACTGAAATAGCTAAATCACACTCTGGACATATCTCTCTCATCTATCAGTTGTACAGAAGCCTTAGAGAAATGCAAATCTTAATTCAAGCACTTCCTGTGAAATCCAGATGCTGAGTGTGATTGATCTGTGCCTCCTTTTATGGTGGGGTGGTCCTTCCAGGCAAAGCCCAGCCAGAGATTCACTTTGATCTAACTGTGCTGCAGATTCTTGACAACAGGCAGCCTCTGCTTCCCTTCTCAACTTCACAGAGCTCATCTCTACAGCAAAGAAAAAGAAACCATGGCAAGCTCTTCACTGCCCCAGTGGGACCAGCAGCCACATTAAGGGCAGCATCCAACAAAGATCCCAGTTGTCCTTTTAGCAGCAGATACAACTTTAGTAAGACCTCAAAGACTACAACATAGAAAAAGAAATGCAGTTCCATGTTGGCTTCTCCGAGGCACCATTTTATCCACCTCTACAGCCCAGTTTTTGGGCTAGTTGAAAGATCTCCATGAATTGCCTGGTGTAGATTCAACAGCTTGCTTCAGACACTTTGAACCAGCCCCAACACTTACCTTGCTGCTGCCATGGCTCAAGGAGACAGCAGGGAGCTGGGGCTCCAACACACACAGTTGTGGCAAAAACCAGTTCTTTCCCTGAGTCTGGATTTTTAATGTCCCACTGGAGCTCCCAGGTGAACACATTTCAGCATGCCTTTGTCCCTGAACAAAAGCTGCAATGGCAAGTCAACCTTGTGGGAATCTGAGTTGGTGTTGCCAGTAAAGGTCTCTCAGGACTGAGTAATAGCTTCTCAACTCTCTACAGATGCAGTCATTAAGTGCTATCTTAAATTACAGGTTTTGTTATGCACTTTTTGAATAGAAAATGCCAAAAATGTAGAAATCAGGTCGCTTGGAATTCCAGAGTATCTAACCTTCTCTGAAAGCACTTACCTTGCTAAATTAATGGTCTACAGCTGGTGGTTAAATGAGGACTTCAATATGTTATCTATGACCTCTACAGACTGCTTCAAGTAAACACAAGACCCTACCCTTCTCCTGAAATTTGCTGTCTATATTTTTGTTCTTGGCAAATTTGGACACTTCTATCATCTATTAAGCAAAGTTCCAGATGTGTTTGCTGACACTTAAAAACTCAAAGTAGAAAATGTCTTGCTCATAATAATGTTTACATGATAAGGTACATTTTTAATTAAAAGTAGCAGAAGACATTAGATCATAGAAATTAAATAACCGCCTCATTGACTGATTTATTGGAAACATTTAACAAGAATATTTTACTCCAATAATGGTGATAGCACCAGGTTCCTATTTAATGTATGTTTTCAGAGATATTTAGCCCACAAATATTTCAAAATTATCTCACACATAATATCAAGTTGTTATGGAGAAACTGTATAGCAATAATCAGAAGTACCAGATTTGAATTACTAATACATATTTTTTCCTTTCCAGTTTAGGTTGGGAAAGTTTAAAAAAAAAGGTTCATCTTACTAAATGTCAAATATAAATTGGAAAATGAAAAGATTGCTCAAATTAAATAATTTTGAAACAATGGTGCTATAAGCAAACATAATAAACTGAATCAGAGCTTTAAGAGATTATATATGATTTAAAGTTAGCTGCAGCTCCCATGCCATCATAATTTTTAAGGTAGATATATTTGAAGTGTTAAGTCACCAAATTCCAAGAAGAGAACTTTTCAGTAAATATTGAGAATAAACCACTACTTCACTTTTTTTTTTTTTAATCAGTTCTCTGCATGCATTTTAATCAGGATTATTATTTCAGTAGCAAAATATTTCACTGTTTTCAAGTGAAAAAACAAGTTTCTGTTGTGATAAAAGATCACCTATACATTAGTTGAGTCGATAAGTTTTGTCTGTAAAGGTTTTCTCTTTGTGAAATAGTTCTTGCCAAATAAAGAAAATGCTACCTTAAGCTCATGAAGGATGAATCCTTCAGCAATTACCAGCAGATTGTCCCCAGATGCCATCAGGCTTATCTCATTTTGCTTTGTTTAACCTGCCACACACATCAGCTGATCCTTGATGTTTAAAAAGAAGAGGCAGAAAATGGGGAAATCCTTTTCACTGATTTTGAATCACAAACATCTGAAACTGGCATAAAACGTAAGGTGTTTTATTGCATTTCTCAGCAGAGCCTAAAAGCAATGACGATGTTAATGCCAAATGGTTCTGTAACCAGCAGGAACATTGTAAAGTCATTGAATTAAATCACTTGGGCATTACTTATGCTTGTATTACCAGAGCCTTTATCTCTTTGCAAGCATTCATTACCACAGTGATTCAAAAATAAAACCAACTTCACAGCCTTCTTTTTAATTTAAAAGAGATTAAATAACTATCTGTCGGAGAAACATGCCGTAGCTATTTGTGCCTACAAAACCAATTTAAAAGCAATAGAGCAAACTGGCAGTAGTACAACGTAATAGCTCCTCATTTTGTAATACTACCCAGAAGCCTTGCTCAAGCAAGCTAAACATTCTTCAGTGTTTGTCAGTTGTCTGGGTTTACCTGAGCTGTGGGAAGTTTTGATTCAATATCTGCAGTGGAGACTACAGACAAGATGGAATAGTTTGTGGGCATGACAGCTTTATCCTGAGCCAATTCTTTTGACATTTCTACAGTTCCAATGTGGACCTGACAAATTAATACCCGAGGCAGGTTGTAACTTTGAAGTTAAATGTGCAATTATTCCAGTTGAATGTAAAATGTTTTCATGACATGAAGTGCCTGTGAGGCAGCAAATCATTTACAAGACTACAAGATAGAAGGTTCAACATCAGTCATGTAAATTGCATTTTGATCTTTTCCCACCCTGAACAGAAATACTTGTAGGGCCTCCTGGAAATCAGCAATATGACCATCCTCAAGTGCTTTCCTTTTTTATAATTTGAATATCTGATTCTGCTACATGATTAGGAATTCCATAGTTAAAATTTTCCCAGTGCTCATGAAGAGAACAAACCACTCTTTTAGAGGGTGCAAAGGATGAATATAATGAATTTCGGTTGTAGGAAGAGGACTGCATGTGAGTGCAGTGTGAGATCTCAGCTCCTGAGCTCAGAACCCCTACTGCTCTATTCTGCACGTGATGTTAAGTTCACATAGTTACAGAAAGCAAGAGAAAAGCCCAAAAAAACACAGACATCTCTCAACAATCTCTCCAAAACAAAGCAGGTCCCAGAAAAAAAAGCCATTGATTGAGACTGAGATTTTGTAGCAGGAATTTTTGGTACAGTTGTGAGGCTGACCATCCATTATTTTTATGCAGTTTAGGCTTGTATATACACTTCATACAGTTATATATACTTATACATGTGTATGCATATATAAATATGTATGTGTGTGTATATATATATATATGTATATATATATATATATTTAAATGTATTAAACCAATGGTTGAGAGATAACCCATCCATCCATTAGCATTGCATACACAGTAATTTAACCCAACAAGTCTGTCATTCTTACTTGTGAGGAGCAGTCCAAAACCTTTTCTTCAAAGGAAAGAGGAAAGGGCTGGAGATAGATTCTACTAAGAGAGATTTTTTGCTTCACTGGGAGCCAGAACTGTCTTATTCTCCGTAATCTTTTTCATGTCAGCAAATCTAAATGGATATGTCTGATGGTTTTGCATTTGCTAAATTTAGGAATTCAGTAAAAGTGAATTTGTTACGCTGTTCTGCATTTACTGAAGCTCTCTTCTGAAATAATACATTACACCTACATTTCTTTGCACAGTATGAAGTAGAATTATGAGTCACTGAAATGAAAGAAAAATTCCCAATAAATACAGAATTTCACTAATTATGCTAAAATAATATGCAAGATATCTCAGAGAAGAACAGAGAAGTATCAGATGTAAGGAATAAATTAAAACAGAGCAAAAACTCTTCTATTTTCTTCTGTCAACAACAGTTTAATTGTGCAAATAAGTTTGGGAGTAATAAAATTGAATTCAAGTTACCTGATAATCTTGCAGGTGAATTCTGACATACATATATATGCAGCCTATGAATGGACTTTATGACCAATTTTATTTATTAACTAGCTGTTTATTTATTACCTTGCTGTTCTAATTTTCAAGTAACAAAGAAAGGCAACCCATGAAATTAAATTTTTCATTCACCAACTGCACATGCATCACAACTCCATAGCCAGATTTGTTCTTCACTCAAGCAATGCTTAGTACTGAGAAGTTGCTGTGAAATCCTGGCTGCTGGCACCAGAGCCTGCCCCAGTCTGTCAAGAAATGAGAGGACAGGGAAACCTCCACATCAGCAGCCATATTCACAGTAATGCCAGATGTGAAGCTCTCGTTAACACTGAGAGAGATCCTGGCCCTGAGGAAATCAGTGACCCCACACAGGCCCAGCCCCCTGAGACTTGCCTGTAACCCAAGAATGCTGCTAAGTGAGTAGGCACTGATGGGCAGCTGAGGAACAGAAAACCTCAGTACAGAGCCTCAGCATACACAAAGCAGAGACCAGGCTGGTATAGTAAGGCAGTAAGCTGCATTTTAAAATATATTTGAAACAATTGCTATCAATTTATGGATCAGCTCATATTCTGTTGCCAGTTACGCTAAGGCGTTGTCCTTAAAATGGTTGGATATAATAAATTGGCCCTAAATTTCTACTTTATTATGTTATAGTGAATCTTACAGAATGATCTTAGGACAATCTCTCCTTTTGCATTTAGTATTATTTCTGGAGTTATTTTGTCTCTTTCATATTTATGAAGCAGAAGAATGTAATGAAGCAGATGGTCATGGCAGAACACTGATTTCAAATAGGAAAGTGTGAGTCAACCTGTATCGAAGTGCAGACAGAATAGATTAGCAAAGAACACTGACCCTCTGATCAGGAATTCAAAACTCATGTAAAAGGGAAACCTGTGAATCCTCGTGGGTGCTTCAGACAAAGTGAGAACAGGTGAAGTTGCCACCAGGAGCTCCGCTAGCACCGCTACCCAGAGGGAAAAACCAAACATATCCCTGGTTCTGAGGCGAGGCTGCAGCATCTCCCTGGTCCCATTTCTGTCACCCACAAGGGAGTGCTCACTTAAGTCCTGCCATTTTGTAAGAACATGTATTGCAGCATCTGAAAGGCTGAATGTTGTAAATATTTTATTCAAATACACAAATCCATTTGCTTCCTTTCAAAAGTAATATATAAAGGAAGGGCTGCAACATGAGGAAGAGTTTAGAATGGATCCATGAGAGTTCCTTACCTTCCAGAGGAGTTTCTATATGTGTGACAAGCCAAAGAAATTCAGAATTAATGATTACAAGTCACATTTCCTGTACCATTCCTTCTCTAAAGTTTTTTAAATGATGTCTGGACCTTGAAACACACAAGAATTTTTTTTTGCACTTACAGGTTAATTATATATTCAGGTATCTGCATCCTACTGTATCACTTCCAAAGATATTTGGCCACACCAGACACTCTGTGGAAAATATAAGATAAAGCAGCTGAAAATTACCGGAAAGTAGACTTAAAAAAGCGAGCCACTGTGTTCAGCTTTGTGCATGTATTCATGGAGTTTAAAGCAGAAAGGACTATCGGATACTGCTGTCTCAAGACCTGCTAAACACCTGTTAACCCAGTGTTCTGACAATTAGTAACATCTGACTTGAATTTAATTAGGGCCGATCCTGCTGCAAATCATCAATTCTTTATTTCAAGGAAAAGTGTGACTATAAGTACATGACCTTCAAACGCAACCCATTCTAGTTGTTCATTTAATAACATCTAATGTTCATCTAAGGTTGCTCTAGCATGCCTTATTTAAATTTCACTGCCTTCAGCTTCCAGGCACTTGTTCTTCTTATGGATTTTCCACAAGGTTAAAGAATGTGCAGTATGCATTTCTTCCTTTTTTGCGGCAGATATTTGTGCATGGCATTCAAGTCACCTCTTTTCAGTGAACAAACTGAATTCATTGCCTGTCTAATTAAAAAACTTTCTTCTTGAGTGCCACTGTTTTCCAAGATTTAATCTATTATTCTGGGCTGGGGTTTGCATTTATAGTCCCTAGACTTATTTTGCATTTAACTATATCTAAATACACTTTGTTTCAGCTTTCTCAGCCTGTCTTTCCCGAGATTCACCTCTCTGCCCATCGTCATCTGCACATTTTATTCACCATGATTTTTCCAGTTCATTGGTGTGAATATTCAGTACAGGGCAGAATGGCTGCAAGTCCCTGTAAAAGCTACACAAAACCTCCTGCTTTAGTCCCAAGTAAAGACTACGCTGTAAGGGTTGTATCTGCCTGTTTCCTAATACAGAACAGAATGTTTTGTCAAGCTCTGCCTTTCCTGAATAATTTTTACTAAGTTTGAGTAATTTTGCAACAGACATTATTCTTGTTTCTGCCCTTTAAAAATTTTCCAGCTTTCTAGCTTTATTGATTCTTATATAATGTTTTGTACTCCATAAATACTATTTTTAAATTGCCTCTTTTAAAATATATTTTTAATTTCTAATTCACACAGTAAAGCAGATCTTCTACTTTCTTTTTCTTTGAATACATATTTCTTTTTTTTTTTCATATGTGAAATAATAAATACTCATGTGCATACAGATGAGTGTTCCTCCACTTACAATATGATCATTTACTCACATATTCTTCGGAACATTTCAGTTCTAGTCACACATAATAAAAGACCGATGCTAAAAATATCTTTTAAAATGACCAGGCAAACCTCATTAACATTCAGATTTGAATGACAATATAATAAATTCCTAAGCTGTTTAAATAACAAAACCTTTCTTAAAGAGTATTTGTTTAACAAAAGTCAAGCAATATCACCTGCTTTACAGTGCATAATAACTCAATCAGTCAGTATAAGCGTTTTTACTGTGGGTACACTGTACATATAAGGTAAACCCAAATTGCTGTTTACAAAGTCAAGTATTACTCTCTCTAAGCAGAAATTTCCAAAGGTTTTCTCCTCTGCATTTAAGTTTCAGCCTTTGAAGTTCAATTTAAGAAGGAGATGAAGGGGCATTCATTTTGAGATTAGACAGGGAATGATTTTGTAAGTGAACACAAGTCCATGCCTCCTAACTTGGAAGGTTTCATTGGGTGCTTCACTAGGCTTTTCTTGGATGTTTGGTTTGGTTTAGGCATTTGTTTTTTTATTTTGCAAAATTCTGTATTCTGAAATTACTAATATAATGTGGGTGGAGAACAAGCCCCTGTTTCTCCAGTTCCCACAGAAAAACTGCAGGCATTAAGGGACATCTGTGTAGAGAAACCAATGTCCTGTCTCCTGGGGTTCTTTTAAACTGACACCCACTTAAATTTTCTTTAAGCTGTCAGAGAGCAAATAAACATTAAAACTTCTACTTTTCTCTGTAAATAAAGGAGCTGCTGTAGATTCTTTGGTTGAAATGCTGCCTATTCATTTTGTAAAGCTCTTTTACAGCCCGCTGTGGATGATAATGATGTAATTACAGTCCTTTTAAGCCCCACATTTTCTACATGATAAACTAGCAATTACCTGATTAGAAAAATTTTGGAGACAAATATTAAGTATACAATAGACAACAAGTCAGGTCAGACAGTCAATAATGGACCCGAACTCAGCCCATTATTGTAGTATCTCAAGGCACTACTTTGTGCATGTGCAAAACATATTTAAAGCCTGGCTTTCTCATTTTCACTTAATAAGATAAAACCATAGCAGACATCAGTTTGGGTTGAAAATTGTTTTCTTGTTTTGTGCATTTCTTTCTAAGTTTATTCTAGTTTTGTACTACTGTAAATATGTCCTACCAGATGATCCTATTGTGAAGTCCATTTTTAATGCAACTCATTTGGAGGGATGGAAATGTATCCAGTCTATAGAAGTATATATGACTTATTGCAGTGTGAGAACTTTCCTGGAAATCTAGGCTCACAGAAGTACGGAAAGAACTTGAATCACCTTTCAGGTCCAGTGGGAGCGTAGCCGTGGCTACGTTCTTCACTCTTCAGTCAATGATTTGTTGGACATACAATCATTACAATCATGGTATTGTAGCCTGCAATGAAGTTCTCAAGGCAGGAAAGTTAGAAAGTTGGAAGTCGGAAATAAAATCAGACCCTCACAGTGTGGGAAAACATTTAAGTAAAGCATGATAAGTTTAATATGTGGGGAAAATATTCAGTTGGTCTGTAATCACAGGGGAACCAGGGGAACTGAAGAAAGAAGTGGCCCAGAATTGGAACTGAGGTAAATGTGTTGAAGGAAACAGAAAAGCAAGCCAATCCCCACCTAAAGTGGAAACAGGTAACTCAAGTGTGGGATATTCTGATTAGGGTCCAGTGTCTGTGGCATGAGAAACCTAGCCCAGGCTTTTCTGGAGAGTCTGGCAGGAGAACAGAGACCAGCATGATGTGAGGAGGATCCTGGGGAACATCCCCACTCCATCAGAAGTGTCTGGGGCATCCCCAAGATGCAGAGCCAGGGGTGCCTTATTTTGATGGTGCTGGAAGAAACAGAGAATAAAGAGTCTGGTTAAGGGCAGCTGGAGCAGGAGAGCCACAGCTTCTGTGCAGGCAAGTCCCTGATACTGCCTTGGTGGCATCACCAAAATGTCATTGTTAGAAAAGTTTCTGTGCAAGTATATGAGAACCGAAATAATCTCTGTAATTTTGGGGTTATTTTACTTTCAAATTAGAAGAGTAAGCAACATGTTGCATATGAATCACATATTTGCATCCGAGCTTATCTGAGATTTTATTTAGACATTTTAAGCAGCCCACTTTTGTGAATTCTCAGCTCCCTGACTATAACACACAAGTAACCTCAATATCCAAAAGGCAGTGTATGTAAACATTTGGAAGGGCAATTATTTTAATTCCAATTATTTTAATTTGAGTTTATTTTAAATTCCAATTTATTTTAATTCCAATTTCCTTTTTTGCTCCTATGCCATAATAACAATGATGATAATGTATAATCCAACTGAGTTTTAAAAAACCCTTTCACACACATTTTAATGATGTGTTTATGAGAAACTGGCATTTGCACATACATTTTCGTAAATGAAAATCATACCAGCTTCAATGTCAATGAAAATATACTATCCTGTATCTTGGGATTTGCTGTGTCCTGGGAAGTGCCCCTAGAACTGTTCTGCTGTAAAAAAAAAATTCTGGCCTGGATCTAGGCTGTGTTTGATGGTCATGTTTCCCATTCGTGATAGAAACAGACTACTTTCCTACCATGCACATTTGTGAGTTCATGAACTATGAGAGGAAGTTTTCATATTGTGAACATCTGTTTTTTTTTCCCCATTCAGCTGCACAACTACAGCTGGTAAAGACATGAACTGAGCTGTTAGTCATTTCGGAAATAAAAATAGATATAGTCTATGACTTTAGAATTTGGCTATGAGCCTTAAAGGCATTTTATTCCACTACATTTTATTACATTAACTTACATAATTGCAGGATTCTTATTTAAGAAAATATTTTAAAAGAATAGAAGAAAAAGTACAATCTTAACTAAAACACCTTTTTAATGGGGTTTCTTCCAAAGGCAACTAATTTTTTGCCTCTTCAATAATTGACTAGCCAACACACCACAGACAAAATGTATGGATCCACAGCTGAAAAACTGGCACACTTCTTAATCTTTTTACAGGGAGCACTGATTTCTGGAAGTCATTTCATGCAATGGTGTAGCAGTTCAGGTGTGGCCTGTGTTCTGTCCCATAGATTTAGTGCTAAGCAGTTCAATAACATATAAGAAAAAAAAAAAGAATTATTTATTGTGAGCAATTTTCCTTGAGAGCTAATTTCTACACAGGAAATAGAAGAAGTTTAGGCATTCTTATGAGGAAATAGTGGTATTGGGCAAGTTTATCCAGTGGAGACAGACATGGAAAGAGTGCTTTCCAACCCATCAACCTCTGCTGCATTAATGGGCTGGGGATCTCCCAAGTGAAAAGACTATGAGCCAGGAGTGGGATCAAGGACAATGACATTATTTTCTCTGTGAATAACTCACAGTTAATAGTTTTCCAAGGCTATATTCTATGCTGCATTTCACTTTCAAAAATTCTTTAACTCAATCTAGTGAATAACCAAACCAATTTCAGGGGATTGCACATGATGTAGGTGTTTTATTTTTTTCCACTGTACTTCTCACCACCATGAACTCTAGTGGCATGAGTATTTTTTCAAAGTTTTACAATGACCAGTGAGCTCTCCAGTCCACATGAACATCTTCAAGCAGTGCTTAAGAGAATTCATGAGCTGCCATAACAGCAATGGAAATATTCCTGTAAACACAACCTGACAAAAAGATACCATATAGTAGTATTTACAGGCATGCTTGGACAAGATCAGATAATGAAGAAAATAATGGCTTCTTGAAAATGAACCTCATGAGGAAAGGTGATGCTGAACTGTGAAGGAAATACTCCAGGACATTTTGCAGTCATGGACAGTCCTTTCAGTGGTTCAATTGTATGACTAAGTGTACATCGTTGTAGAAGTCATTCAAGTACAGTGTTCTGCTGTATCAGACTGGCAGTGGAACATGTCCCATCCTGGCAGATGTTGGCTTCATCCTCGCTCCAAGGAAAATAGCAACACATCTGGCCATAAAACTGAGCCTTCTGAAAGCACTAACAGAGAGGAGACGAGTACAGTCCCCTTACTACCTGTCTCCAGTAAGCACTTCCCTGTATCTCCACCTTCTCTTCCTCTCTGAAAGGCTTAGGAAGAGGTTCAAGGTAGGCAGCAGAAATCCTTACCATGGGGAAAAAATTCACCTATGCAGAACACAGACTAAAGAACAAACCTGCATGAAACAGAACAGCCAAGGCAGACATTCCTGCTCTGTCTCCTGTCTTTTTTTCATACAGGTGCAATAGGACAGACCTGGGTCATTTAAAAGGGAAGAAACCAAACAAAAATGAAACTAAAAACTCACAAGTATTTTTTCCATTAGAGACAGAATGAAAAAAAATTTATCAGCATGTGATAAATACTGTGTGACTTAGTACACTACTTACTCTGACTTTTCTGTGTAATGCGGTGGCAAGCATCTGTGTCAAAACTTGTGTCATCTGTTTTGCAAATTCACCTCATAAGCGAAAATGCACAACAAAATGCTCTTCTGTAACATTTTCCCGTAAGTGTGCTAAATGCTGTTTCTATTTACCAAATGTGTGAGTAAGACACAGTGTGTCAGAAGTCTTCACAGGAGGGAAATGGGAACTTGGACCTAGAGGAGAGCATGGCAATCATTTCTATCCACTGGCAAGGATCAGCAGTCCTCCCTCCTCCTGATCTTTCTTGTTCTGCTCTTCCCACCCCACTTCCTACTCTCCTACTGTTCTCTGGTTTTGAATTCCAACATACACATCTTGTTTAACAATTCCTCCCTCTCCTGGACAGTGGAGTTAACTTAGATCACAATCCTCAAATATCTTCACTTGAAATACACTTTTTGTGAGATGCTTTCAAATGGGTAATCATAAGAAGCTGTATCAGCATAAGAGGGCAGAATATATCTGACAATAGGTAATTTTCAGGAATTATCATTTGCTGTAGATAAGAAAAGAAGAATTTATTTGGTCTTGCTCCAGTAAGGCATTATATTTTGCTGATTATTTAGTTGCCTCTGTCTGCTTACAGGAAGATGATAATAATACACTTATTAACTTCCTATGTGAAGAAATTAATAGTCATCCTTTTGTACCTTTCCAAACCAACACACATCACATTTTGGAGGTTCTAGATATTGACACCTTTGCCCAGACCTGTGAAACAAATGACACTTTTGAGGAGATTTTTTTCCTTTCTGTTTCAGCAAGAGCAAGCTGCTTTTGTCCTCCTTGCTCTGGCAAATAACAAGTATATACAACCTATTTCTTTAGCTGAGATACGAATCTAGTACCAAAGACAGAGGAACTGCTGGTGTCCCATTTATGGGAATAAAGATTCATCACTTTTTGGAAAGACGTGGATATATTTAAATGCTACTATTTTTCTGTAGAGTCTTGTCAGCTAATGGAAGGGAGAAGCTGGGTGGTGCTGCAGGAAAACAGTGGGGAAGAAAAGGGTGATGGACAGAAAATTGATGCTACTGTAGCTGTGATTAGTGAGAAGAAAATATGCAAAACTATGTATTGGTATTTCCTCTGATACATCTGCCTCTGCGGCTCCTAAGACTGGAGCATCTGCACAAACTCTCCTGCTTTTACTATAAAGATTGCAACAGCTGCTGTGAGAATTACTTTATTTTCCTGCAGTGCTAATAATTATTCAGACAAGTATTTCTACCAAGTATTACAGAAGATTTGAATGCCCACACAGATTAAACAGATAGCATTTTTCTGCATATTTATCAGCACACTGTACAATGGTATAATGAATGTTGAGCTTCTTTTTGAAGAGCAACTCTGGTGTTGCTACTCGAAGCCTAATTAAAAAAACTCAGCCTAACATTTCCTGAGGTTTTGAAAAAGTTCAGCTGTCTTTTCAAAAGTTGAACTGCTCCTTCTCTTTGGCCTTTATCACACTCTTGACAAAGCCCGGACCAGCAGAAGTACCACTCATAGTGGGTGATCCCCAAGCACTCTAACTCTTCTGCACAGCACAGTTTGGACAGGCCATATCACATACAACATATCTGACCCAAAGGGAATCATCAGAATTTGAGATGACCCTGGCTTTACTCTCCCTGTAGATGGGATCCCTTCAGGGTGTGAGATGCGTCAGTACAGCCTGTGGCTTCAGTGGGCCAGCGCTTGAAATCCTGCTAGGAATATAACTAGGACCTTTAGATTCCGAATTTGTTTGAACAAGATCGATTTCTTGAAGGCAATTTGAACCATTTCTTCTTTTCCAAAGTGCTTGAGTTTTAGTGAATCTGGGAGACATCTAAAGCAATTTTAACTGGGTCCAATAACCATCTTTAGCTCAATCAGAGAGAAGTCACAATGGCATCTTTGGGGCCACCAGCAGAACTGCCTCAGACCCCGTATAGAAACCAAATGCATCTATATACAGGAGAAATCTTTGCCATTTATGGCCCTGAGACTTCTCTGTGCTTGGAAAGGAATCTGCACTGGTGCCAGTAGACTTGCAGCCTCCAACTTCTAAAAAACTTATGTTATTAAAAAGCATCTCAAGTTCAAGAGCAGGAAATAAATGAGTAAATGGATCAGTGACTGAAAAATGAAATTGGTTTTGAAGTAGCTGCTCTCATTTTCTCAATGACTAACTAAATAAAAAGGCGTTGGACATGACAGACTCCTCTCAAACTACAAAACAGCATATAAAGCATGCAGAGGTTCCAGGAAATATTTGGTCATGCTCTGATTCCTTCTGAAAGAGCATAGACTGGTGCGAAGGTCACTCTTTGATTAGGGGAGAATTTTATCATGGTTTGGTTTTAATTTCCATTTAATTGTTATATTTTGTGGTGATTTCTTTATGGCTGTGAATGCCTTACAACAAGAGGACAATTCTTAGATTCTTGAAAAGAGCTCTGGTAAAAGTAAGAGTTTGGTCCTGATTTCAGAATGGAAAACCACCTATACTTCATACATGTATAATGTTAAATCTTATCTTTGAGTTTGCTTTCATTTTGGATGTTTAAAATTCAAATTAATCTTTTTCCACCATATGCTGGCCACTAGATTTCTACAGCTGCCTAGTGGGAAACTGAGATCAAAACAATCATTCATCTCCATTTGTTTAAATGTCGCTTTCCTCCTCTCTCCTTTGCTAACTCATGCTCTCAAATGTCTTTCAAGAGGTCTCAGATTATGAGGATGGTCCATATCCTAAGAATGTTTGACCTCCATCCATTTTTGTGATTTCTATCAGACAAATTTTCAGAGATGGATGTGTAAGATTTTATTTTTTTATCTCAACAGATGTGACATTGCCCATCAAAATCTAAAACTCTTTTCCGGAAACAGACTCCCAACAATAGCTCAACCTGTTACTAGTCAAAATTCTGTTATCTACCCAGCATCTCTTTTAGAACAAAAAAGGATATATTTTTAAATTTTAGGAACTGGAACTTCACATCTTTTCAAGTTTATGTTTCTTTCATTAGTATTTTTTCAGGTTTGCTCAAAATAATTTATCAATTTATATTGGCTCTATAGATCAGGCACAATGAATTGGGTGCTTAATTTCAAATTTGACGGGCATTGATTTCTTTAAAATCTTATGAAGGTTACCTTCCATATGACTGAAGTTTGTAGCATTGGTGTTCATTTTTCATCACTCAAAATATACTTATCTGGAAGACTCTTCTAAGATTACTGAAGATAATAATTTTTCTGCCAAAATTCCAGCTGCTCATACACTTTTGAAAGTACATATTTCAAAAAATTTCATTTGAGAGGTTTGAAATGGTTCCTTGAGAAATGTAGAAAACATTTTAATCCAGAAAGAAGTTGGTATTCTAAATTAAATGGAACTCCTTTGGGAGCAAAGGAATACATTTTATTATTTAGATAAAAGTTCCCTCAAATTTCACAAGGCAGAAATGTACAAACATCCCATCTAACATTCAGCTGTATTGTATGTGATATCTTGGATTACCACAGAAGGAGAGGCTAAGAAATTATCTCAAGACATATGGAAATTAAAAGGCTTCAGATCCATATGGGAAACATCTCTGGGAGCAGAGAAGTGATTTGCAGGCTGGTGTTACTTCCTGTGGGAAAAGATAATTCTTTCTATAGGAATTGTTCTTATCCCATGGATTTCCAAAATATGTTTCCAAAGTTTTATATATGGGTGGTTAAGTCTGATTATTCATTTGGCTTTCATATTGCTTATAGCTTTTCTGTAAAATAATTCTCTTTCTTCAGTGGAATTGGTTGGGCTGGTTTGCATTCATTATGAAAATTATCTTCAAAACACATAATAAAATGGCTGGACTCGATTATCTCAGAGGTCTTTTCCAACCCTAATGATTCTATGAATTTTTTCTTCCTTCTCATGCAATCTCTTTGAAATTTATAATCACGTAGAGTAAATCAGTTTACCTAGCTAAATCACCAGCAGAGTAGAGACTAAACTTTAATCTAACTGTTAGGGCTTATTTCACAAGTACACAAAAACCTGTGTATGGAAATCTGCCAGCACTGAGAAACTCAGAAGTGGCTGTTTAATAGTGTGACTGTGTGCAGGGAGTTTATGTGTGTGGATAAGCTGGGCACCACCAACCAGCAGCAGAGGTGAGCCAGAGGCTTGGTTATCTGAGCTCTCAGGAGAGGAGCATCACAGCCCTCCCCTGCTGCTCAAATACCTTCGGTGGCGCTGATAAAATCTGAGGGAAGGGCCAGACTGCATTAACTTCAGGACAATGCCCTTTGTTCAGGAACAGCAAACACACAAGTGTTTGCTTGCACTTACACGTGTACTTATGTATATATGTGAACTCCTTCTTTTGCCAAATGCACAAAGGCCAACCAGATCAAGTGATTTATATTTTTGATAAAAATACCAAAGCCTGTTTGAGGTATGTAGTTGGAAAAACTATCTAGCTAGTTATGTAGGGACTGCTGAGATTAGTAGAGAGGATGGGAGGAGGCATTGTGGCAGGGGTGCTTCCCCATTGCTTCCCCCTCAGTGCAGCTGTTTCAATAAAACCAGAAATTGTCAGCCTCACTTGCTGATAAATTCATCTTTCTCTGTACCCAAATACGGAAAGGAAAAGGCAGTAAACCATTTGGCTGCTGTTAGTCATCCTGTTAGTTGTACTATCCACCTGCTAAGATAAAGAAAAGCTTCCTTCTTCCCCCTAAAATGTTGGTGTTCAATAAGAAACAAATATAGCAAATTCACCCTTTACAGAATAATTTATTTTAGATTGCCAGCACCTGTGAAGTCAGCAATCAGTTTCAAATGTTGACAGAGGTATTATTTTGTCTCGCGTTTTGTACTAAAAAGAAGAATACTGCAGTGTATCTATCTGGCAGCTCTCACCTCTGGCTCTCAGCTTAAGTAACACTTGGTACCTGAAGGAAAATAAGTGTTTTCAGGTTCTTTTCATCTGAACACACTCCTACTGCTTTTGCCATGTCAGGAAGTGACCCACAATGCTGAGCTGACATGTTGCTTCAGGCAGCATAGACTGGAGAGCAGCTGAACTGTGCCCGCCCATGTGCATGGCAGCATCCCTCAGGACAGCTCCAGCAGAGCCAGGCATTGCCAGGGCTGTCACTGCACCCAGCAGGGCCAGCAGCCCCTTGTCTGTCAGCTCTGGCTGTCCACAGAGGGGAGCTGAAAATCGGTGGGGACAGGGCCTGTCTGACTCCTCTGCCAAGCACAGGGGAGGAAAATTCACCTGATGGAATTTCCCAAAGCAAACAGCTGGATGGCACCAGCTAAACACGTGGGACAGTGTGAAAACACGGCTGTCACCCAGGTGTCCTCCAGCCTGCCTTTGCTCAGGGCTGCCCTCAGCTACTCCAGTCCTTTAGCAAGAATCAGGGCATGGATGAAGAAAAATTCAACCACCTGTGGATATTACAAGTTCATTGAGGAGGAGAAAAATTATATGCCTCTGCTTTGTTTTATTTCTTGTGACATGTGCATCATGTTACATCTGGATGTGTCAAAATGGATTATGCCACGTGGTGCTCTGTAACCTGGTGGC
The DNA here is from genome assembly GCA_025920805.1 of Petroica traversi. NCBI lineage: Eukaryota > Metazoa > Chordata > Aves > Passeriformes > Petroicidae > Petroica > Petroica traversi. Next base: position 5,275,711 of record JAHLSL010000093.1, read on the forward strand.
ACTGGAAGTGTGTGTCAGGCTGCAGAAGCAGCTTACTCAAGGCAGACTTAAAATGAACAAGAGAGAAAATTTCACTGACAGTTTTCAAGGCAGGGGACCCAGCAGAATTTGCATTCTTGTCTATGAAATCGTGCCAGCTGGGACTTCTCACAGAAATGCATCCTGAGCAAAACCACCAACTACTTTGCCTCAGTTGTATCTAATCTCCAGGAAGTGATGAGCCGAATTTTATTAACCAAGGGAAAAGAAAAACAATCAGTAAGAACTAATACTTTGTTAATTCAAAAGATTTGTCATACTTGAGGCTTTCAACTGCAAGTTGTTCAATTGGCTGCCTCATGTGTATAAATGCATGCTTCTGCAGAGGGAGTTATTCTTTCAAACTTCACTTCTGCTACAATAATGTTAAATTGATACCATTGAATACACAGTGTTAAAATGCTAACTTTTAATTTAATTTACTTCACATTGCTTGGCTTTTAAAACTTGAATTCAAACAAGACTGGCATTTGTTTTTCCATTCACTCCATTGTAAAATAAAAAGAATCTTAGAAATATCTAAAAGATCCAGTTAACCACAAAAGCTCATATCTCACTGAAATGACTGCATGCAGGCATAGGCAGAACTGTTGCAAATGGCTGATTTAAACGACGGAAGTAAAAAGCAATATATTATGGCTGAGTTGCATTTGTGACTGTTAGGTGGGAAAAACACATTCTTTTTTTGAAAGAAAGCCCAATACATCTTCTATATCATGTGTGCACTAGAAATGGGAAGGAACTCTTAAAATACACCGTGGATTTTTCTTCTTTCAGGCACATCTTTATTTTGCTAAGCTTCAAGCAGCAGTTTTTGCTTGCAAGGACTCTCCTGAGTGGTTACACTGGAAGCTTAGCGATCTCCTGCATACAATTAGCTCAGCCAGAGCCCTGTGGGCTTCCCACTCTGTGAAAGAATAAAGGACATCCTGATGCCACAAAAAGAACTTTATGGCTCTCTAATAAAACTTCTGAAGTGGTAATGGGAGCACCCAGGACAGTGGCTAATTTAGGAGAAGTAGGGATTTTTTGTAGGCAGAGCCAGTATCTTTTGGTAGACCAACCAAAAAAAGAAAGTGAGAACGGATCTGTGTTCGAGCATACACACATGAGGTTAAACTGAACCCAAAGAATGGTTCACATTCCTACAGTTTTGCCTGTTTTCATATAGTTTTAACATTTCTTTTAGGTATTTTAATAAGATGTTAAACTTTTTTAAAAAATCAAGGTAAAATACATACTTCAGAGATCTGAAAAACATTGAAAAACTGGCTGTTTCCTTCTCAACCAGGCTCTCTTCAGCTCTTACAACAGGCACATTAGAAAAAGGCTCTACTTTTTCAAGTTCTGCGTGAAGGCCTTTTTAATTCTACTGCAGAAGTGACTTTTGCTGCTCTTGGTGTGGAAATGAAAGAGGTGCTACTTTCAGTCTGAAACAAATGCTCCCTCTCACTTGTGGAACATGAAGAGTTTTACCCAGAAGGACAATTTTTTTCTGTCTTCATGCAAGCAAAAATAGGGTACATAGTGCAGATCAGAAAATATTAATTATTATTGAATTCTAACCATTATTGTTTTCATTTTGAAAACATGGAGACATAGAAACAAAGCCATATAAACTCATACATTTCTCTTAACCTATTTCAGTGAATAGAAAGAAAAGAAAATACAGAAGCAAATGTAGTTTTGTTTCTCTTTTTCTCTGCTTAGCAGCAAGAAGTTGCAATACAATGAGAGCTTCATGTGTGCTTGTGACAAACAGCTAGAAGTTGTGGTTGAGGAAGTGGTTTCTGTTCTGTACAACAGCAGGTACGAGTGGCACTTGAGTGATTGCTTGAATCAGGCTCAGAATTTCTGTTATACTAAGAATGAGAAGTCAAAATAAGTTCAAAAGCAAGTAATGAGAGTTGCATTCTGTGAGGCATCTACTTGGCCCTAGTTGAGTGAAGAAAGAACACAAATACAACTTTCTTGTAGCAATTGCCACCAAAAGTTGCTTTGCTCCCAAAATTTAACCATAGATTGCTTGTGTCTTCCTCATCATCAGTTTTACCAAGATCCTGAGCCATACAAATACAGAACTTCACACTACCTGAAGAAGCTCACACATATATTTCCCACCATTTAGTCCCAGCATATCAATATATGCATGTTGGATTCCACCAGGATTCAGCCCTGATATTTTACTTCTAATCACTCTTATATTTTATCATTCTTATACTTATCATTCTTATCTTCTACTGCTTATCAAGATTGTCCCTGTTCAGCTATGCTGTGTTTATTTGCACCTCTAGCAGGCCATAGTAAAACCATAATTTGCACCTTTCAAGGGAGAAAATTCAGAGACAAAAAAGAGAAAGGTGTTACTGTTCAAAAGCTGTCACAAGAGAAACTTAATCGGGGAAATACATATAAAAGGGAATGTGGGACAGTATGTGATGACAGCCTCTTGTTGCGATGCCTGTGCACAGCATGAGGCTTCTGCATCACACTACTTCTGAGCAGCTGAGACACACACTCTGCTTTCCAGGTGTCTGAGCTAGGTAAAGCAATCTCTTCATCATCTCCCTCCCTCTGTAACATGATCGAATCCATCATTCCTTTTGTTATCTCCTTTTGTGTTTGCTTTGCCTCATGGTAATTTGCTAACTGCAAAGCAGGCAAGTGCTTTAAAAACATACAAGGCTGCTGCAAGTTAAGTCATACTTATCAGATGTGCTGGTAATGAATCATGCTGACAGATTGGCTCTGTTTACCTTAAACAAACTGTCAGAAATTTTCAGTACACGAACCAAAGCATGGGAAAGGCTTTCGAATACACACACAGATCACATAGCCCGGCACGTCATATTTTGCATATTTCATAAAGGTATCACATGTACGTTTGCATGCAATGATCTGAACATGCTGTTTACAGAGATATTTGGTATCTCTACAAGAGAAAGCAATTAAGATTCATGTAGCTAATGGGGCAGGAGTGGATTTTCTCTCCCTCGTTCTGCCCAGTGAGGCTGTCTGAGGGCTGCAGGAGCTGCCGAGCTGCAAACACTGCTGTGGTTCTTTCAGTGCTCTGTCTCTCTGCTTTGTACCAGGCTCCCAATGGTTTTGTGTCACCTTGTGCTGCACTGGTACTCCAGATGGACTGTGGGACCGTGTGGTACAGGAGTACATGACAGCACAATCTGCTGGAGTGGCCAGAACACTCACGTGCCACAAAGTAATGAGCAGCATTAAAATGTGTTTGTTTTACATTGCCTGGGAATTTCCCCTTCCGTAGGGGGCTGTATATTACAATCTTGTTTTCCTTTCTCTGCTCCAGCTTCACAATTTTGGTTCAAAGACCAGTCTTCTTATTAATTTTAGAGACTTAAATTTTTAAACTTCTTGAAGAGACACATTCTCTTGACATGGTCATATTTCCAAAGCCTTAATCACACATACATACACCTATGTTCACATACATTTTGTTTTCTGTGTTTACCTACTTACCATAGACACCCTCAGCACATAGCTGGATGTTGTAAAACCAAGGCGACATTCTCAAAAATACCCTTTAACTCCATTTCCAGTGCTCTTTTAAACCCTTGCTTTGTCATAAAGATATTTTAAAATTATCTACTTCCCCTCACTGGACCCAGAATTAAGAATAAAAGGATACCAACTCCAGCTGAAATTTATTATTGCAGGTTCAATACTGTAAAGTCTGGGTAACTAAATAGTTCATAGTAAAAAATGTATCCAAAACCTTGCCCAATGGAAGTCAAGTGGAACAATCTGAAGCTAGAGTAGAGGAAGTAGCAGAGGACTGTTTTGCATTTTCACTTCTCCTTGGTTTATCTTTTGTGTTTTCTACCTGTGAATGTAGTCAGAAAGCCTCCCCCTGAGGCTGTGAGGCATCATGACTGACTTTCCTGAGCAGGCACCATGCCCAGATGCTCCAGATCTGCACTTACCCAAAGGGTAAATGTTCCTCACTGGAAATAACTGCAGCTACAGTTCAGGATGGGGAATGTCCTGATGAGAAAGGGAAAACTGGTTATAGCTTATTTGTGGGTACAGGAATTCATTTTTGATCAACTTGGGAACCCAGCAGCATTGTTGCGCTAGGGTGACTTACATAAGAAAGGCTTCCCAGGGCTTGTTCTGCTCTAAAATCTGGCTTAGAGCTGCAGTGCCTGTCCTGCCCCTAAGTCTGACTGTTCCCCAGAAAACCACAGCTTGTTTGCATCCAGTGCCACTGCACATGGCAAATAAGGCACTCTGAAGGGCTCTGTGGTTAGAATCACAGCAAGTGGATGTGATACTAATGTTTATTTTGTGATTAGGCTACAGGAGAGGTTTGCAAATTGGCATCTTTCCACACTAGAAAATAATTAAGTAAAAATTAATTCCCTCAAGCTATTTTACTGCTGGTGAAAAATTGATCTGTTTATGTAGGGAAAATAGGATGGGACAGTAAATCCTTGACTTTGTAGGGAACCTGGTAACAGTTCTTCCCTGCTAGGTGAACAGAGCTCCTGACTTCTTACCAATGTGTAGTGCTACAACCATCACCATGTTTATGAAAGGGACTGAGAAGGCATGCTATGACTTTTTTGTGCTTGACTTTCACGGTGCTAGTTTTGTTTAGATCTCAGTTTTATGATTTTCAGCCATCATCACCATAAGCCAATACTTGCAGAGTGAGGGAGGAAATGAGGACTTGTTCTAGCCAAAATACCTGCAGTGCTGTGGTTGCGAGCAAATTCCTTTCCCTACATCCACGGCTATATCTTACTTAGAGGGAGATGAGCCTTTGTAGAGGATAAGAAGAAAAAAGTCTAGAGAGATTCTTGAGGGTCATTCAGAAGACCTGAGAAATCCATCAGAAAGACAGAAATACGGGCAAATGAAAAAGCTGCCTGAAAGATTATTTTACATAGATATTTCTTTCACTTTTTTTAAAATGTGTTTAGCAGTTGCGTTTTAGTTTTATAAATATGGCAGCCAGAAATTTTTCTATTTCTATACAGCTTTTCACATTCATAAATCTGGAAATAATGTGCCACTTGTCGACTCCAAATGAAAATGCAACCTTCTGTTCCCTCTTGAATGGTATTATCTGTATCTATAGTACAGTCTACAGGAATGGAAAAAACCGAGCTAATACATTCTCTATGATACTAGAGCAAACTGCAAATACATTAAAAATATCCCCTCACAGTACTTTACATGTTATATAAAGTCCTGGAAAGGAATTGTCCTCAGATGGCTGATATTTTTAAACAACAAGCATGAAATGAAAGAAGTTTCCGACGGCATTCACGTAGTTCTGTGAAACAGACTCTGCTCAGCCTTCAGCTTTGGGCTCAGCATTTAAGTGACTGAATGCGTCAATCACCAAAGGGCCCGGGGCTCTTTCTTGTCTCCTTGGGTTTGTTGACAGCAGCTTCTCAAGTCTGCAGCACCCAGATTCACCACCTACACAAACAGATGTACACAAAACATTTAAAGTAAAATACCTTCAACTGTGGTTTCGAAATAAACACTGCTTTTTCTTATGGGATGAGAACAAAATTGTTGTGGAGTATTTTTAATGCAGTTACAAGTATGTTTCTTTTACGGTTCCTTCTCAATTCTCCTTTTTCTTACTGAAACCATTTTTATTCAGGTCACTGATAAGATACTGCAAACCTATCCTTGGGACACCATAATAGGACATCTTTTACATCACCAGAGAAGACACAAGCAGAAGAGAAGGCTTCCCAACCAAAGGGTCTAGTGTGAGATAGATATGCTAGCATCTGCTCGCTTGGGTTTATTTATAATATTTAAGTTTCAGTGGAAACTTTCAGATCTTGACAGTGCTGTGGGATGTTGCAAGCTGCTTATAAAAATGAAAGATCCTGTTAGTTTGCAGTTTCTTTTTCCAGTAATAGACCTGGGTAAACCCAAGATCTGTCTGACCCCTGATTAATCATATTTTCTGTCATATAAGGCACAGGAGATGAAAAGGTTCTGAAGTTTTTTTAGATGTGTTACCTAGTTCACTGGAGTTGCTTGTGTTTCAGACACAAACTTTCCTGCGAGTAGCTTCAGGTAGCACATGGCAAATTTTTGTTCATTTAGTCATCCTAGAACTATCTCTTTTTGTGTGTTCTGTAAACCCCTAATTCTCTCTCCATTTATCTCTTCCTCATTTATGCACTACCACTTTTAAAAAGCAGCATTCTGCTTTCCTGTGTTGCTATGACAACATTTACACTTGCCTTTTGAAGGCAAAATATGTGGTTTTCTTCTATATTTTTGTTAGCTCTTGTCTTAGAGGGACACACAGGGGAATGAAGACAATTGCAAATAAAGCTTTAAGTAGCAGAGTTCAACTTTTATTTATCAACATAAAGGACATTTAAGTGGGACTAGCTCGGATTTACCTGTGTGCTCCCCTAAGACACATTTATTTGTTTAGTCTTCCGAATCTTCTTCTTCAGTGCAAAAAAAAATTAAAGGAGAAATCGTGATGACTTCAGATCTGCCTCTCTCTCCTGCCTCCCCTCACGCAGACAGAAAGAACAACAGCATTCACAATGGCCTTTATTTCTAGACCTTGTCAACTATTTACAGAGATGGAGAGCAGCTAAAAGCAACCAAAGGTTAAAAAAGGGTGCAAGTTACTTTTTAAATCAGAAGGCAGAGGTGAAGAGAAAAAACCATTTCATTTACCCTGCAGTTTCTCAGAGGAAGGTCTGTGCAAATGCACATTGCCCTGCAGAACATAGGAACTAATGCTTGGCCCTGATAAGAGCGACGGTTGATCCTATGGGCAGAGAGGCTGCTGTGCTCTCCACAGAATCCTCGCTGCCTTGCCAATGACTTTCCATATTGTGAACAGACTGACTGAACTCTGCCTCTTCACAGGCCCAGGAGCTTGCTGGCAGCTGATCTAGAGAAGTAAAGAAAAAAATCTCCTCCAACGATAGAGGTTTTGAAACAATTTGGTCTTTATTGGAAATGCCAGGAGCTATATAAAACCTCCCTTCACCAAACAACTGGCTCTCCTACTGCAGCCACAGGATCTTACTTAGTCAAATAAGTCTTACGGGCTGCAGCACTCTGTGTTTGGAACATAAAAACAGATGGAGACATCACATTCCCTCCAAGCAACAGAGTTGGGCTGGCTTAGCTGATGCTTATTGCAGATCTTTTTAGAAGATATGCAGCAGATATATCTGTATATTTCTGGCAGTGCTAGCAATCTGAACTGCCTCTCCTTATGCCTGGTGTGGGAGCATGGTCCTTTGTTTTAACAGAACATATCTCTGAAATAGTCTAGCTGAAAAAAAAAGCTCGTTCTTGCTGGGCATGGGAAAATACCAAACTGTGAACACAGCCTACAGCATTCTGAACCATGTTAACAGACTGCAGAAGTAGCACACTTGCAAATAAAATGTGTTTCATTTAAGGAGATTATTAGTATCAACTCTAGATTATAAGGTTCTTCAGTTTACAAAGGCACCAGCTGAGAGGGTTTAGAAAACTCTCAGAACTAGGTCCCATAAGAAGCATGAAACTCCAATATTAATCTAGGCTGTCTGAGCAAGTCACAAATTCTGGGGGAACCACAAGGGTCTCTCTGTCTCCAGCACTGAACCCTGGATTGTTGACTGATTTCCTGTCATGCTCACACACAGAGATATCCCTCAACAAAATGCAATCTACACAAACTTTTGAAGGCAGTTAAATACCCTGAATGTTATCAATGTAGAACAAACATGATTTAGCACGCTCAGAGGCCAAATCAAGTTTGAACAACACTGGTGACAGTTCCACTTTTGGCAGAAAGGCTGGATACTGGCAATGTCTCTTCACCACCTATCTCCAACTGCAGAAAAGAAACTTAGCAAAATAAGAAACAGAAACTCTGCAGCTGTCATGCAGAGAATCTGATGATCTCCATCCCCAAAGGCTGAGATCTAAGTCACATCTCCATTTTTCATTTCCGTTTTTATTGCCCTGTGCCATTCTGTCAGTGACAGCAACTACTCTCTGGATTTGATTGGTGGTGTCCAAATTGTAACCACTTTCTTAATGCTTGTGGGTTTTTAATGTAAAGATGTATGTTAGAACTGAATCCTGCCACCATGAAGGACAATGTACTAAACAAGTCAGCTTTTCTAGAAATTTGCAGGACCTGGGAGATACGAAGACATTACTGAAAGAGGCGAGCTTTCGCACACATCATTAGCATGTACTACATTAATGATGGAAGTGCTGTTCCTGTGTAACATGAGAACTCGAGGGAAAAGGCAGTTGGAGTAGGAGCCTCTAAGTTTCCAGCCCTTTACTCTTTCAGAGGGCCATTCTCTCACATGGCCATTTCTGTCCCCACTGGAGGGCAGAGGGCAGCTCTGGGTGGGATGTGCTCTGGTGTGGTCCCTGGCACACGGACACAGGGAAAACCCTGGTGCCCACACAGCAGCAGAGACGTGGCGCAGCACGATCTCACAGCACCTCAGCCCTGCTCCCTCTTCTCCAACATGCTCTAATGTCTCTGCACAGATTGACTGCCGCACATTTATATCCAGCAGCGCTCTCTACAGCAGGGAATTCATGTTGTGAATTTATGGCTGGATTATGTCCCTCTTTAAGTTACCTCATAGGACAAAGCAGCTGGAACACATGGTCCTCACAGCACTCCTGCACTGGAAGCAGGCGTGAGTAATGGGCAGTACTCTCACCCAGCCTCTGTTATGTGTTGTCAATACCAAACCCTCTAGTGTGGTAAGAAAATTTAGACACCACCCTTTTCCCTGAGGTAAGCAGTTTTAAAGTTTGTATTTCAGCTGAGCGGTTTAAAAAAAATAGGAAAGGAAGTACGCCTTTCTTCTGAAATCATATTTTTGAAATCTGGGTTGTATATATTTTGGTCCGTGTTATACCATTGTGGTTTAAAACTCTGTTTTTAAAAAATCCACAAAAGAAGTATACAACAACCAGTTGGTTTTTTTTTTCTTCCCCAAGTCCTCAGTGATATTACTGCACGTATGCAAATAAGGCCATACTTATTAGTCCACAGTCAGTCTCTCAGCTCATTTTTTCTGCCCCAAGAGAGCAGTCATGGAATTTCAAGTTTCGTAAATCAAATAATAGTAAATACTCCACACTAGGGACAGTGCCGATTACCAGCTCATTCTAAGTTCCCAGTCAGAAGTGCTAGCTGCTGTACTGCCCTGTGGCCACACAACACTGTGTATATTCCCAAAGGACTAAATGGTTTATACCTGTAGATCCTAGCAAGCACATACAATAAAGTATTGCTTTTGTTCTGATTGTGCAAAATACCAGTTTGGAGACACAACCGTGGGTGTAGAGGTTACAGTCAGTGAATGCCTAACCCTTTTAGGGTGTGCTTGTTGCTGTTCTGTTTTTATCAAGAGTTTGGTTGCTTGACAAGGGCTCTCTCAATTTTCAGTCTTAATTCTCATTCTTTTAATTTCTGCTTCTTAATTGGAGTTTTGTTTATCATGCTAACTACTTTTTCTCCATTATGAAGCTGTAGTCCTGCACATATTTATGCATACAGTTATTTTTGTTATAACAAGGCATGTGAAATAAAGGTGGTAAAGCAAAGAGTGTGTGTCTGTGCATAGGGCATGCATAGGGATCTAAATATCCACAAATATCTCTTCACTCCGATGGCTAAAATCTCCTTAAATCCTAAAATTGTCAGCCTACACATTTTGCTATGTTAGACTCCTTTCTGTAAGCAATCCACACAGATCATTAATCACATACTGATTTTTCCCTGTTGAATATCCAGTCTCTTCAGTTAATCAGGTATCCTGATATGTGCACAATATTCCAGGTCTGATTTCTTTGCATCTGTCCATTATCACATAAATTGCATTCACATGGTTAGTCACAACCATTGATGTACATCCATGTTCAGAAAGATAAAACTCCCAACTGGAAATGCTCCTGGGGGTGAACAGCATATGTTCCATTTTATGACACTGGAATGTGTGTTGCTCAAAAATTTTCCATTATTTTTTCTTTATTTTTTTTAATAATGCATGAAATACATTAAATAGATCAGAAAGAGTATGAAGATTTCATAGAGCAGAGCATTCTCCATTAGGAGGAATCAGACAGGTCTAAAGGTATAGTGCTATCTAAAGTGCTCTAAACTGGAATTGTTAATTTAATGTAATTCTGAGTCTTTTTCTCAAGTAAAAGGAAATTAAGAGCACTAGAAGTTCAAGGATTTTGTGGTGTTCCCATATGAAAAAAATGCATAATAAATAAATAAATATGAAGTGCAAGAATATTAAATAATAGCATGGCAACACTTTGAACATAGAAGTACATAAATAAATCCTTATTTGATCTACATTCTTACACACTTCTAATGTCTTTCTCAAATACAGAGAATCTGGCATTAATTTCCAACAAAATCCAGACTGTGCAGAAGTGACAGCTCTCCCTAGTATTCAGCTGATACTTTCAACAGACAAGTAAAAAAAGAGAGTTGCACGGGCTCTTCCCACTACTGTAGCTCCTGCAAGCAGTAGCAGGTGGAAAGTCTTAGAGCAAATACACAGTGCTGTCTTTTTTAATAATGATTTTTCCACACATTATAATACATTTAAGTGCTGTGCTTGCTCTTTAAGACGGCCTCATCTTGATAATCAATGTAGCCAGTCTAGTGAAGTGCCACTTTCCTGCTGTGAGAAAGCACAATTCTTCTTACTGCCACAGCCCCCTGCTGACATGTTTTACAACATTTAAGAAGGAAACTGTTAAACCTTACTTCTCTCTTTTCCCTCAGTGCAACCAGAAATCTTCTTTCCTGCTGGTTTCCCACTTGAATTAAGAGCCATTAAGATGTGCCCTGACTTTTACCCTGAGCATTGCCCTAATTTTAACCTTGTGCAACGGTTATCTTAATTTTACTCAGATTTTTGAAACTGACTCATTCAATAAGACAAATTGAAAGTGTCTGGTAAAAGAATAGATTTCCTATAAGCTCGGTAAAAAGGTCATCTTACCAGGCTTTCTTCAGAGGAAGCAGGAGTCAGCCTTAGTGCACTGACATACAAACCCCACGGAGTCAGACTGGGGCATTCCTGCTACTGTAAAGAATGCAAAAAGCAACGAGGCTGTGCTTGGAATTCTGCGTCTGAAACATCAGGCATGTGCCTCAATGCCACGGGCCCCACTTCTCACAAGCAGCATTTTTAAAGAGGGAAGGGAAAAGTGAAATATAGGAGCTGATAACTCTGTCAAGCTGAATAAGCACTGTTAATGGATGTTAAAATTATGACTGAGAAGATGATACAGGTGCATGTTTTATGAGTGTGGAACTTTACCTTGACATAATGAGTAAAGTTAAAGCCTGAGGCTTTTATGCCATTATGAGAGGCTCTGTCAGTGAGCACTGTAACCTAATTAGTTTTGATGCAGCAAATCAGCAAAGCCACCATTGGTTATGACCTCTGCCAAGAGCATGAGAGAGCCAGACAAATGAAGCTTAAGATGTTATTAGTTGTTCTGTTCCAAAGTTCCAGATAAAATATGACAGGATGTTGTTGCTTGACTTCGGCATCAGTTCTCCAGATGGCACTCAGCGCTGGCTTGTAGCGAGGCTCGCAGGGAGGCTGCCACATTGTCTCTGTCAAAACGAAAGTTTTCCAATTACAAAGAGATAATTCGAAGAGATGCAAACTTAATCTCCTGAACGAAAGGTTGCAAGCTGTGTAATAGCAGTTGAGGGGAGAGATTTCGCATAGTTCACTTGCTGTAAACACTGCTGTTCAGGAAAGCTTTATTATCCTGCCTGGTGAAACAAAGAAATCAGATGCTCCTGACTCTGTGCGTTAGGACAGCTGTGGCTGGACACAGCCGTGGCACAACCTCCCTGGTAAAATTAGTGGGTCTGATCCATCTGCAGGGCTGTTGGTGTAGTAAAGAGATGAAATGGTGCAGGATGGATGTAAAAGGAAAATTAAGGACCTTTTAACTAGCTGATAGCTGTACTTGTATTTTATGGTAGACCAGGCATCTTCTGCCAGTTTGGTTGAGGGAAAACAAAGTGTATTTTCTCTCAATTTTTAATGAAATCTCCACTGGAAAAAAAGAAACAATATCATGCGAGTGGTGAACTTGTGGGGTGTTTTAAAATATCTTCATATTTATAGCACAACATGCATGTACCAGGCATGTTGAAGTTATTCAGCTGCCACTGTGACAGAATGACAAGGTAATGGCCTGATAACAAGCAGAAACAGAATCTAACCTAAAGATCATTTTGAGCTGCTGGGAGCCTCGGGAATTGTATAAAGGATAGAAGATAAAGAAAATACCATCTACTTGACCTACGTACACAAAGAACTGCTGAATGAATGCGCCACATTCAATTTGAAAAGCTCTCAGTCGTAAACATTTTATATTTCACTCAGTATCACTAAGATGTGCTTTTCAGGGTGTGTGTCCCTTTCCTCCTGACATTGCTGAAGACTGAAAGCAACATGTTTCAGGAGCACTATTTGAAATACTTGAACAGATGAGATTCCCTTTAAACACAAGAGAAAATCTTCATCTAGTGAGGATGGTCAATCATGGGAACAGGTTTCCCAGAGAAGCTGAGGCATCCCCATCTCTGGCAATACTCAAAGCCCAGCTGGGTGGGCTGTCAACGACAGGCTCTGTTGACCCAGATCGAGCCAGTGGTGGGATTAGACCAGCTCTGGAGGCCCCTTCCAGCCCAAACTGCTCTGAGTATTTATGAGTCTATTCAAATTCTCATCTAACAAAAATTATTATCTACAACAAACCAATTTTAAAAGAAAGTCACACTCTGTCTGCCATAGGGAGGTACACATAGGAAAATATGCAAATGCAGGCAAACAATATCAAAGCATGAAGCAGCAGGATTAATTTTTATTCACTAGTTTTTAGGATGAAACTGCTCAAGCAGCCCCACCAGCACACAAAGCAGGGGCTTTGCTGGCAGGACAAAGGCAGCACCAGAGCAGCCCTGCACAAGTTTGGGCACTGGCAGCCTCCCATGGGATGAGAGAAGTCAGGGAAGCAGGTCACTGAATGGCACAAGGCCTTATCTGCAAAGGGTTCTTCTGGTGAGAACAGGGTATTTGGAGATCCTCCATCAGTGGCATAGTTGGAGATATTGAAATCTTGAATCTGAAGGGAAATGCAAGAGTATTTTCACTCCTTTGTTCAGACAGTCAAAAATAGCAAAGATGAGCGAGAAGATTTTCATCATAGAGGACTTGTCTTCTCCAGGACCCAGAATGCAATTGTCCCAGATTTTATTCATACATATGGTTAAAAAAAAAAATGCACCCTTCTGAAACAGTTGCAGCCTGAAATAGCTTATATTGAAAATGGGAGCTGCACCATGAAAAGGAGATCCTACAAAAGAGCACCAAGTGGGTAGGATACTGCTATTAACTGCCTTGGAGGCAGCAGCAAGTTGGTAAATGCTCAGTAGAAGTATGAGGTGTGCCTGTGGAATTCACCAGGGGACTTCTGCACAGAGAGATGTCCTGGGGCTGTGTGCTGAGGCTCTGCTCTACCCAGTAGGGAACAGATCAGAGACTGCGACTGCAGCACAAGCCCTCATCTGATAAATGAAGGTATGGGATGGACACAAGAAGCCTATAAAGGGAAGAAAACTCTTGCATATTTGATTTGGTAGGGATGAGGATGGTCTTTTTTCCTTAGCAAAGTTTAACATTCCTGTGAATGCACAGCGCACCAGGGCCTGCCATTTCTTCCTGGTTTAAATAATATTTTCCCTCTTGGCTAAAAAGAACCATGAAAAGAATCCTACTCCAAAGTGTAGCTGTAAATTCAACATTAATGGTGCAATAGAATAAGAGGAGTATGAAACACTGAAACAGCAGAGTATGCAAATCTCCAGTGCAAATGAAGCAAGACTGAAAGGAGGACTCTATAAATGGGATTAAAGAAATAGATAAATAAAAAACATAAAGAGAGGAAATCAGAAATTCATGCACAGTAAAATGAGAATGTCTAAAGCAGAACAGCTTGGAGGAAGTGATTCTAGTTTCGCATAGGTGTGGATGAGAACAAAAAGCAGTGGTGAAAGGAAACGCCCTACAAAGTGTACTTACTGAAAATTTTCATACAGCTATGGGGTTTATAGGTCTACTTTTGCATTGTTCACAAAATTTGCAAAACTTTTGCCTCTAACCATTCCTGATCTATGAATTGATCCCTGCTTTATCTTTCTGAAGAAAAGTACTTTTTATTTCATTGAAGAAATACAGGTTTGATGTAACCAAATTTTTGCAAGAACATGTGATGTTCATCAATATTATCTTTCATGGAAATTATTGAAAATCCCCTTTTTGCTTTTGATCAGGTCAAGCCACTTTGTTCTGGCTGCTCAGATGCCGATGGTGGTGCTCTGGAAGGCACACATGCAAATGGCAACACCAAAATGAAAAATCCTGGCCTTCTCTCAGCCCACTGTCTAATAAAATTGCCTTTGATATTCCCAAAGTTTGTGGGATTTTTCTACGCCATGACTTTTGAAATGTCAACTCCTAATTCTGTTTTGGGATGAAAGGAAATTCTGAAATGTTAAGGCTGGTATTTGTTCATGTGTGCAGCAGAGGCAGAGAGTTCAAGGGTTAAAATTTTCTTTTGTTGGACATTATTTATGGGCAGTATTTTAATAATAAGATCCTGTAGCATGGTTAAAAACATTCTTTCACAGCTGTTGATGTGTTAATCCAACATAGGAAAGAGAAACCAGAAAAAAACATTTCAGCCATAGGGTTTATATTTTTATAAAATTAGAATACCGTTAAAGCTGACAGCATGTTTACATCTGGATCCTGTACGATAGCAATTGATACATTTAATCTGGCATGTGGCATAAAACAGGATTAGATAAGGTTTTCTTCTTAGTCATGCTTCTCTTGTGCAAAAGATTATTTATAACTGTTCTTAACAAATCCCATCTCAGTGCTGGATACTGTGTTGAAATGCACTGTGCATCAGCAGTATTTTCCAAAGGTTATGTCCCTGTGATTTGTGCTAATTAGCAATGAATTGACTCTGGGTAGACGACATGCTCAGGAGCATGGAGGTTTGAGTTCAAAAGCCCAAACTGACCAGATTATTCCTCAAATTAGTTGGTGTGAAAGCATCTGAAAAAACAGGCTGGAGCTGGACCTCTCATAAAATTGATCATTTGTTCAGAACTGAGAAAAAAAATACACATTAATATGAACTTTGGGAAAGACTGTACACAAAATTCTAGGTGAGAGTCAAGGGGCTACTTTATTATTTGATGTTTCTTATCCAAATGACTTAATCTTCTAGTCCTCTCAGAGTCTGAAACTGCACTGACTTCTATTTGCACAGTCCTTAACAGCTGCTAATTTCTGTGTGCTTCCCTTCCCACCTCCTCAGCTCCCACAGCCCTTTCCTTCCCAAACTGAACACACAGTCCCGAGCATGAATATTTCCGTGAGAAGCCTAACTAAATTGCAATCAGGCATTCAGAGAAACTTTCTCTTTCACATCCTGGTGCTGAACCTCTCTGAGAATGTAATTTCAGTAGCTGGCACTGTACTGGATGCTGGAGTGCCTGGCACTGTGGTCCCCAGACAAATAGGAAAGAAAAAGAGTGAATTGTGAACCAAAGGTAGCTGCAGAGGGTATTGCTGATCCCTGTCCACTGGAACTCACTACCCAATACATACAAGTGATGAGTGAGGGGAATGGACACTGAATATACTTTCCAACCCCAGTGAACAAGAGTGAGAAATCATGCCTCTACATGTGTTGCAGGTACACATTCAAATCCACTTTTAAGTCACAAAGCTACAAATGAAGTTAAAATAGGTAGGGACACCATGCTTCTAGTAATTTTCTAGGCTAATTTGTCTTTCTAGGTAACAAAAGGTAATATTTCATCCGATGAAAAAATATGCAACTCCCAGCCTAGACAAAAAATGCATCTGTGTTTTAATATAAGTCTACTAAAGACTGGAAAGAAAAATGCACATGATTTCTGTAACTAGTTTTGTAGCAAGTGCTAAGCACCGCTGACATCACCCAGTCTGAATAAGAAGAAATAAACATTATGAGTACAGATAAAATTAAATATAACAGGACTTGTGTCTGAAGAGAAAGACAACTTATTTCACTATGTATCTTGAGTCTATTTAAAAGTCATGTAGTCAAAACGTGAGAGCTTAAGCACCACAGACAGGTAATAAATAAGGCCTTAGAAATGCCTGCTCTGGCATGTGCCTCTCCATCATGCAACGGAAGCATTCAGTAGAGAGGAAAATTGACCAGACACTGACAGGAGATAATGGACTTATCTGCTAACGGAGTGGAGATAATGTAATATTTAATATGACATTCCTGATAACTAATCAGGGAGATCTACCTGTGCCAGATTTCCAAGGTTATTTGTAATTGAATGCAACTGGGTAGCACTAGAAAGCAATGTAAAAGGAAAGGAAGTACTGCAGTTGTTTGACAGAAGAATCTGAAGACAGAGAAATGTAGCAGTTTCAGTTTGGTAAATGGGTCCCCATTTTTGAAGAGCTTACAGGCTCCAGTTTAGCACTGATTTATAATTAAGTAAGCAGCTAAGCACTCTGCAGGAAGAGGGCAGCTCATTTTGCTGCGAAGGGCAGGCATCTTCCCATCTTGGCTCTGTGTCCCTGCTGCTGCTCACAGCTATGCAGTCTCTCCCATGCCTGTGTATGAGCTCCAGAACATACCTGACCCCACACTGAGCTGATGTAGTGCAAGGCAGCTGCACAAAACCCAATCTTTTTTTCCTTATGCTCCTTGTTTGCTGGTTTAATGAGTTGGGTTGGCCTGTAGTTCATTTGTCAGCTGCTGTAGGGCTGGAAATTGCAGCTCCCTATACAGTCCTGAGTCCTCAGTGCATGGTAGTAGCCACTGAATGCATGGGGCAGAGTGAGGCTGGCAGGGCTTCTTAGCATGGTCCAAATACGTGATGCCTGACATGTGTTGAATGATTGCTTTTTCATTTAGTGTAGGCTCAAATCCCCCACATCTGCACCACGGCTGGATCTGTTGGGTTTGGTGCAGCTGGTGTAGGGCCAAGAGAAAAATTTAGATGGTGATGTTTGAATCTTTCATGGAAGATATCTGGGCTACTCACTGCACATACGTGTAAAATTAAAAATGTTCTTTTTCTGCTCTTACTACTTTGTTTTTTCTCCATATTTTAAGCAAAGGTGGAGTTCCTCCAAATAAGAACATTACTTTCTTAATGCTGAAGGCATTTAAAAAAGATGTGTAGGGCAAGCAAATTGCCAGTAAGTGGCATGTAAACATTCAGGGATGACAACTGAACTGTGGTTTTTGATTGATTTTTATTTATGTTATTTTTCCAAATATGTCTTGGTTTCTGGAGCAAAATGAAAATTTATTTTGAGCACTATTACAGGGTAGCTCTGCAAAAATAACATTTTGCCTGCATCAAGTAGAGCTATGGTGCTTTGCTTTTTCATATACGGGTACTTTCTGTGGGCACTCAATCTTGGACTTCCAGCCTTCCCACAATTTCTTAATTTATGAAGTAAAAAGTGCAATTACCCCACAGTTCAAGCACCAGCTTTATCCCTAACCCTAGTCCTTGTCTGGGGCTCAGGCTGAGCCTGGGAAACCTGGCCAGGGAGCAGAGGATAAGCACATGCAGAGATCAGTCTTTGGGGAGCATGGCCTCTCCCTTGGTGGCCTTCATCCCATAGTTCTCCAACTCAGAGCCAGCCTTTGTCTGCCTCCCAACCCCATCCCTAACCCTCATGGTATAAGAGCAAAAAAAGCCCAGTGGGATCACAGCTATCTCAGAGGATGGCAGGATGGAACCAGGATGGGGAAATCTGCACCTTCCTGTCCATGTCTTTTGTCTCACAGTTGAATGGCCATCCTTTTCCTGGGAGGAGGATGACTAGAGCTGTCCATCTGTTCGTTTGCCACCAGTCAGACCCAGCTCCAGACTGTGCTTTATTTTCTTTGCTCCCACTCTCTTGCTCCTCTTGTTTACCAGAGAAGTTCTTTAGGCTAATCCAAGCTTCTGGGTTTTATTCAGTGGGGCTTTATTTCTGCCCTTTGCATTGTGTTGGATTTTTGTAGCCACAGTGGAGGCCGAGCTGGCTCTCTGAGGAGCAGAGACCCCCATGCTGAGCATTGCTGGCTCCTTGCCACCTGCTCCTGTGATAGAGGATGGGTGTCAGAACAAAGCTGGCGGCATGAATTGGCATGATGAGGTGAGAAAGTAGGGTGCACAGTGCTCCAGCTGATGCTTGCCAATGTAATTGCCCTTCAGGCAATAATTCTTGCCAGTGTGATGTCCTCCAGGGACCTTCTGCAAGCCAGAGCCACTGCTGCTTCCCCATCACTCAGACGCCTGAGTGTTAACCTTATATTAATTCAAGGCTGAACCCCTACCTTCACATTAGTATTTCATAATAACAAATTGAAGGAAATTAACTCTTCTTTCAAAATGCTGAAAGTGGGTGGTAAAGAAAACATTAGTGAGGCTTGGAAGGATGGTCTTGGGAGAAAAATCTTTTGTACTGGTTCATGGTAAAAATGCCACGAGGAAGGTGTACTCATCTGGTGCTTGCAGCCTGCTTGGCACTTGCTACAGTAAATTAGTTGGTCTTAAACCAGCAGAAGCAGCTCCCAAAGCCTCTTTCCCAACCTATCACTAGAAATGGCTGGGAACGCCAGAGCCAGTTGTACGGCAACAAAAGCAGGAAAGCAAGAACTATTGTAAACTTAAGAGCAAAAATAAAATGGGAACAAGACCAGAAAAGAGCTAATTCAGCTCCCTCAGGTGTCTGCAATGAAAAAAATCTTTAGTTTTAGACTCCAAGAGACAGTCAGAACCTCCCAGTAAAAGTCAGTTCTGGCAGGTCAGAGCAGGTAGTAACCTTGCAGAATTTTAAACCTTCCCATCTCCAGGGCTTCATGTTTCACAAATGTTTGAGTCCCAGGACACTGCAAAGACCTCATCCATTCCCTCTGAAGAGCTGTGTCTTCAATACCAAGGAACAGTTTGTCAGTATACTTTCAAATTGCTCTCAAAAAACTTTCTCATTTGATTCTTGTTTCATGAGCATTTTTCTATTACTGCATGGCAAATGTTCCTTAGCTCTGAATGACTGCTGTTACACAAATAAATTGGGTTGGGTAGTGAAATGTTCATCCTCTCTTTGTAGGTCCTCCTCTTAACTGGAAATTTGAAGGTTCCCAAAGTGCAGCCAGACTTAACAGCAGGTAGAAGGTCCAACACTGCAAGGGAGTGGGCAAGAAGGTCCCTCATGTGGTAGCAACTGTCTCTAGGGAGCATCACTGTGCTGGGTGGGGCAAGTGGTCATTCAGTGCCTAGGGTGGAGGCACAGTGCCATGAAACTGTGCCCAACTTCCAACCCAAATCCTGGCCTGATTGCAAAAAAAGTGATCATTTTTAAACAGCTTTCCAAGCACTACTGCTGACTGTCAAAATTGTTAAAGGTTTAGAAAGCCCACAGCCAGGCAGGTTCCTCCCAATGCAGTCAGTGGATGTGGCAGTACTTCTGTAAGATTTCCAGCACATTTGCAGACCGTACAACACATAAATCTCATCAATTTGCATCAAACATCCTCCTTTGCAGTTTATGGCTATGTAAATGTCTTTAATAAAAACCCTTCCACAGGAAACGTCTTAAGACAACTGCTATTTCACAGCTTCACTACAGGTTCCTAATGTAAGTTAATAAGGCAAACACAATACCTGACGTTTGCAATGATAATTGCACAGGCCTCACTGTGAATGATGGCTAAATCCGATTGTGCATGACTTCCTTCGCCGAGTGTCTGAATTATAGTGTAGGTTGAAGCCTGAAAAATCAATGGCTGCTATAATCACTCAATTAAAGCCTTTGAAAATCATTAGCAATTTGGTACATTTAAAATACTTAACCATACGTCATTTTTAAACAGAGAGTGCCAGACCAGCACAACTCCATTTGTTACACCCGGGAACTGCTGCCCGAGGGGTAAACAGGAACAGCATTAGTGCACTATGGCTGAGTAGGCAAGTGCAGCACCGGAGCTGAAAAGCTGAGGGAGACACAAGTCACCTCTGAGAGATTTACCTGATTTATGATGTTTAGCTGAGGTTACCCTTCAAGTGCCCAAAGACATGTCAAAAGCTTGGAGAAGCCTTGCTGGCCTACAGAGCAGTGGTCCCCTACAATTGCCATAGCTCTGGATGAACTCTGAGCCTGAGCAGCAGAACGGATCCTGCAAAGGAGGAAAGGAAGCAGCACCATCACAGTCCTTTGTTACTGGGTGAAAACCAGTGGGCAGCGAGGCCTGCTTTTAGAGTGGGACCTGTGAATGGATGTGGTCTACAAAAAGAGGGAAAATAATTTACTGATGCCAGGAGCCTAATATTTAATTCCATAAACAAAATAGAAACCGAACACGATATTTTACTCCATCTGGACTAAACCTACCCATCTGCAAAGATCTAACTTTGAAAGATAGTTGAAAATACCTCTTCTTAACTTGCGTATTTATTTTCTTTAACAGCCTGTCCTTTGGAAGCAGTGGCATCTAAGTGCAGCAGCACCACTTTTCTAAATATATGGTCCGTCTGTCTGAGCCGAGAGACGCTCCGGAGAATGAGCAAGCTCCCGGCACCGGGCAGCGCACCGCGTGTTCCCGGGGCTGCCGGGCTTGGTGAGCGCTGCTGAACCGCGGGGAGCTTGGGCAGCTCAAAGAGCTAGAGACAGACGGAGTGCGGGCTCGGCGCAGCTACTTCAGTTCACCTGCTGCAGCTTCTGTTTTGAACAAGTTTGGGGTAAAGCGAGTTGTCTGTCCCTAGGGTGCCAGGCGGTGGCTGCAGAGCAGCCCAGGCTGCAGTGGCTCCGCAGGCACCCATCCCACGGGCAGGGCTGCCGCGGGCTCCCGGTGCGCCCGGGCCCCTC
>JAHLSL010000093.1:5297154-5355945 GCA_025920805.1 Petroica traversi
CACCTGGCGGCGCCCGGCCCGCCCCGACAGCCGCGTCCGGGAAAGGCGGCTCGAGGGAAAACTTCTCTAGGGTTTGTTTCCCTGGCTCCGGTTTTACTGTTTTTCCTCGTGGAAAAGTAGGAAATTAGCTGGACTAAACGAGGCCAGCGTTTGTCTCGTTTGGTCCTTGCTTTAGGTTTTCTTTATGGCTGGGTCCAGACGCTAATGTCTTTCATTTAAGAAGGTAATTCAGATAATTTTACAGTAAAATGTCCACTAAATCAATCAATGAAGCATAATTGATACCTTAATGTTTTTAGTTCTTCATCAAATCTACACTAATGAAAAAAGAGCCATTTAAAAATAGCAACATGTAATAGTGAATAGAATAAAAATGTCACTTTTATGTGATAATGGATCATTCCAGTGAAATTGTGGCATGTTAGTTTCCCAGTTAACAGGGAAACCCAGGGAGGGGGCAAAATAGCACAGGGTGTATTAATATTTCTCCTCAGAAACTGACTTGAAGTTTAAAATTATCTGTCAGTTGAAGTCCACTGCCTATAAATTAGGAACTGTAAGTACTCATAATCTTTATTTAGCATAGCCAAGGGTCTCAGCATGGTGCACATTTTCACAAAAGTACCTGCATTTGAAATGCTGGAATACATAAAGACAGCCTTAGACTTCTGCACTTGCACGAAGATGCCTTCCTGAGTGCAAGAAATGCCATCACACTCCGCTGTACTGCAACAGTAGCTTTATTCCCCTGCCATTTATCACTTCCACATTTGCAGCCCCACTATTGCTGCCTGGCTGGGAAGGCACGCCAGGCTGCAGATTTCCACCCCAACTGTATCCTTCAGACATACTTCCAATGGTTGTGTTCAGAGGAATGGTCTCCCACAAGGTTTGTGATTCTACCTATATGATATCCCAGCAAACTAATCTCCAGGATGACAGCTCATTCACACTCCGGAAATTTACTCACGCTGAGCTCCTCTTTAATAATGACCTGACATTTGTTCTGTAGAGGGAGACAAAGCCCAGACTGATGAAAACAGTTGGCAGCTGCTTTCATTTGTGCCATTCAGAAGCCAGATGATAATTTGTCCTCGGGGACCCATCACTTCTTGGCAGTCAGACTTGTCCACTGCACTTTGCTATTACTTTTGCTGTCACCTCCCACCCTTGGTGCAAGCAGCACACACACACACAGAGTCAATATTCAAGGCAGACTAAACTAAAATTGACTGCCAAGAGTCATGAAGGATTTCATGTTTCTGAGAAGTGGGAGATGAAATCACATATTAATTTGGTGCTGATAAATATAAAGCAGCGGATATTGGGAAAGACATATTTGTTAGACCTACATAAAAGGTTAAATTACCTATTGCTCAGAAAAGAGATCCCAGCCTCTCTGAGCAGTTTGGTGAAGGCATTAGCTAAGCAATAAAGGTCAAAAAGGCAGAGCATTCTGAACCAGTAGGTAAACAGATCAAACCAGGAAACATTGTTCCAGATGAACCTCAAGTTCATTATTTTGCAAAGAGTATGGAGCCCTCATTCCTTTAAATTAGCTGGAGCAGAATTACAAAATGTACAGACAAGGGTGACCAGGATAATCAGAGCACCTTCCATATAAGCAGAGATTAAATAAATGAGGACTTTCCAGCCTGGAATAAAGAGGGTACTAGGAGCTGATAAAAATGATGACACATAAAATCATCAGAACAGAAGCAATTATTCATTATTTTTCCAGTATAAAACTGGAAGACATAAAATAAAGTACTCACACACCAGTTTGCATGCAATAATTACCTAACAGACTGCTTTTTTCTCACAGCCAATACATACCTGTAGCATTAACTGTCAAAGGACGTCAGGGTAGTAATTTAGGATAGTTAAATGATATATTTACCTTGGATTACAAAGTTACAAAATCCTTTCCAATACTTGGAAACACGACATAAATAGACAGGGCCATCCACATCTTAGCTGTGGAAGAGTGATAGCAACAGAAATGAGAGGACTCTATAAATTCATGCATGCGGTCCCACCACATCTTAGATCCCTCGGGATGCAGAGCCTGTGGTCCCCATGAAGGGAGAAAATATATATATATATTTCATACTGTGCCACTTCTAGCTATTCCTGGCAGCTTTTATTTTTAAGGCTCCCCAAATTGCTGCCCGAATGTTGGATGCCATCTATTCTACCCAGCAACAGAGGAAGTCATAGCTGCCCTCCAGAGACACGCATGCAGAGAGATGGGGAGAGACAAGCTGAAGCAGCCTTCCCTTTTTAAGGATTAAAAAAGCAAACACCCGGATGTGCTGCAAATGTTCCAGCCACTATTTTCCAAGTACACAATCTGCTCTCTCATCTAAGCTGAACACGCTGAACATTTGGATGTGTCCAACTCTCACTGACATCAGCAAGGTCAGGCAGCAGCACAGGCAGCCAGGCTGCTGTCCTGCTTCTCCCTTTGGAACCAGGGCTCTGTTACATAATCCCTCCTGCTGTCCTGGAGCCCTCTGCAGCCACCTTCTGTCAGGAGTGGTTACTGAAGGAAAGTGATGGTTCAGCCTTGGAAGTCACTGTGCAACACAAATCAAGTGGTGCCACCAAGAAGAAGTCAAAGGGACGTTGCACACAAAGCAGCACCAAGTTCTCAAACGCATCTGTTTCACCGGCTATAGCACAGGCTGCCAAAATACAGTGCTGGATAATGGCTGAGTCAAATCTCACTTTAGTCACGCTACTGTCACCGTCCTTTGAAACTGTTTCAGTCCAGGATCCCTGCACAAGCCTTCCTTCTTTCACATAAATATCCACGGGTGATATTTGCTGAAGAAAATGCAGGCAAGGTGGCATTCAGTCTTCAGCCTGGAGTCAGGAGTCCTTTTGGTGCTTTTGCCCATGCAGACAAACCCCAGGGGCAGAAGGCCATGAGCTCTACATAGAAGCTGCTATGGTCTGCAGCTTTCTTTCCTCTGGCACAGTGGTGACCCAGGCAGGGCCCAGGGGAAGCTGAGCAGCCGAGGCTTAGAGCTGCACCCAGGCACTGCAAAGCTCCTCAGCCCGAGCCCTGCAGCTCTCCTGCCAAGGTGCAGGCAGGTAAGCACCTCTGAGAGACCACAAATCTGCTTCCCACACATGAAGGCAAAGAAAGGAGGAAGCTTGGTCTCACTTTCTGTGATACCCATGGCCACGAATAAGCTGGTACAGAGGAGGAACTGGTGTACCACAAAGCCTGGAGGAGCTTCCTTTTCCCCCAAGAGGTAGGGAGGGAGCAGAGCACGAACCAGACCTGGCTCAGCTGCTGCTTTCCTTATGAGGCTGTGCAAGCCTGGCCCATGGCTTGGGCTGCTCTGCAGTCTTGCTTTCTATGACTCCCTTCCCTTTGTAGCTATAGACTTGGAATGATCACTGCACACTGATCAGCGAGACTGTCCCTGCATAAGGCACACCACACATCACTGAGACACCAACATGTTAGGACAGGAATAATAGGGTGATGTTTATTAGCCTCTCCATTGTATGCAATATCTTTATTTTAAAACATTCATATTTACCCATCCCTTCTCATTTGCTCTGAATGTTGCCACCAGCTCAGCTGAAGAGGTGTTTGCCCCTCTCTGTTTCTCAGCAGTGTCACAGGCTGGGACTGTTGGTTTCCATACAAGATCTCTTTATGCCAGATCACCATGGAGCCTAGTTTGGGTATGTATTCCCCATTCAAATCCCAAAGACAACAGAAAAAGAAAAGCCCATGTGCAATATCTTCATCTGGCCTTTACAGAAAAGTTTTAGTTAACTTTTTCCCAAATACAGAGCCAAGTGATTGGTGATAATTTTCTGTTCTATCTTCTTAAAGTTGTCAAAGAGGATCAGTACCATTCTTTGGTAGAGTCCAGTATTTACCCCCCGCACAGCCAGGAAGGAAGTAGTTTGAAACACCAGATGCTCTTTGCAACCAGTGCTTTGGAGATATTTCCAGCAGGGGTTTCTTCCCTCCCATGAAAACAGACACACATTCTCATTTAACAACTAATTGATTTATTTAACAATACAAATTTCTTTCTACTGCATGGTTTAGCAGAGAGAACTTGAGAAACAAAATTAGCTTCTTTTCTTTTTCTTTTAAAGTTTAAATGTTTACACAAAAACAACCTTTACTTCAGTAAATATAAAATTTACACACAAAAAAAATCTACATTAAAAAAGAACAGAATCATGACAAACCAACAAAAAAAAAAAAAAAGGAGGATGGGAATTCAGTGTAAAGGATCCAATTGCAAGGAAGGCAAGATGGGGCAACACTAACAAGGCATCCCATTTTGTACACCTAGGTATCTGAAGCTGTAGGTATAATACAAACCCAAAATACATTAAAATTAGAATTAAAACCTGTATTTTCATACCATAATATTTTATGATATAAATATCTGTAAATTCTGCAGGCAACACAATTAATGTGTGAACTCCACAGCTGGCTCTCCACTGGAAGGTCACTGGAGTGGTGTACAAGCACCGTGTCGCCCAGGGTGCACTCATGGTCAGCAGGGAGCAGACTCTGCATGTGCAGCCTGGATGTGATAGCCCCTTGTTTCTTTGCCAATCTGTGCTATTTCTCACACATCCAACGACATGACGAGAAATTCTGGTCACCTTCAGCAGTGATTTCCAGCACTTCATCTCCTGGCATTAGTCTGTTACCTGACTTAGGCATATTCACCTGCCAGATCCTATTTCTCATTCCCTTTTGCACTTTTTAACCTGAACTCTAAAGCTATCTTGTAGCTACCAAGAGAGACTGGCTTCTAGGTTGAGATATTTGGGATACACAGTTCTTCAAGCCACCTTCAGGCATCTGTAGAAATATTTAAAGTAGGGTGGACAATTCATGGCCAAAGGTTATGTGATCCAAAAACCAGGGACCTGTATAGTAATGGTTAAGTTTAGATTTAAATCTTTAGCATTTCTTCTATTGCTTTAATATTTAAACTCAACATTCAGTTTTCATATAGTAAATGAGCAGAGCATCTTATTGATGGAAGTGCTACATTATCTCCAAAAACACCAGGTAGTAAGGGAGACTGTAAAGTTTAATATTAAAGTGTAATTTTAAAAATCATTTAAGGGAATCAAGTCTCTTTTTTTTTTATAATTAATATTGTGACTGGCAAACTATAAAAGCTTAAATTATAAAACTATTAGTGACTTTACTTTTTAAACTATATGTACTATAAAGCTGTATTTTTGTACTTACAGATGTTACAAAATTTCCAAGCCAGAAAGTGAAGGGGGGAATAATAACCTAAAACACTTTCACAGATTTCATTTTTACTAAGAAAGGTTATTTCCCCCACAACTGCTTTTATGTCATATAAATCTGATTAAATTTATTGTACTCCTCTCTTTTCTGGGTAGATGATAGAGTGTTCAATCATGCTTTGGAAGACCTTTTTCAATGGATAACTTAGTTCTCTAGGTCAGCAAGTCCAACTTGCATCACTCAGAAACAAAAGCACCAGACTATCTCTAACTTGGCCCTCCTCCTGCAAAAATCTTTGTAGCAGGACTGAGGCAGCCTGTTCTGAGAGCAGGACTGGCCCTGAAGCAACCATCTACATTAACTTCTGGAGTAAGCATATGAAATGTGATCATTTCAACTTGAGAAAGAGCTGAAAAGTACTAAATTTGAGAAAATTTAGAAATTTCACTTGTTCTGTTAAAAACAAAACAGGGAAAACTTAAACAATCCAGAGGTGTGCATTAAACATTTAATAGCAAGCCTTTGCTTATGTATATTAATTTAAAAATTATCCACAGGGATCTGTGATACATTGGCCTTGCCTTGTTACGATAATTAAATTTATTAAAATATTAATTTAAAATAGGAAAACAAAGAAACTACTCCTTGGGGAACATGTTTATTGTGTTTGAGATGATACACTGGGTGCTCTCTGAGCTACAAAGGGAAAAAGGAAATCCTTTCATTACAAACTGACAAAGGTAAAAGTTAAAACAGTTTTCACAACAGCATGTACCACATATTGGAAATAGATCTGGGTTTAATACAAATGACATAATTCCTAGTAATCTACAGCTACCTTTAATAACTTCATACAGATAATGAATTAGGCTAAAATGCACTATAATATTTGGTTGACTTCAGGAACAGTATCCTTAGTACATCACAAAATACATTTTGATATCCCAAAGAAGCAAGACTTGCAAGTAGGCATTTTAAACATAACTAATCTACAGCTACAAACTTCTACTCTGCTTTTATCCTTTTGAAGACTGGGATACTGCCCCCCAAAAAGGTAAATGCTATCAAGAGTAGAATCAGTATAACATATACACAGAAGTCCGTATTGTAAAGGCTATAAAGATTTGTTGCACACTGCAAAGTTGCCTTCTGCACCTTCACACTGCACAAGTAGTTTGTCATTTATGTTGCATATCTCTTGGTCCACTGTCTGGCTATCCTGTCATGTTCTGCTCTGTTGGTCAGATATTGAGTGGCTATGCTTCCAACCAGAGGGTCAGCTGCAAAAGGCAGGAGAAAATGCATCAGAAACCATCCCACAAGTAACAAAAGTCCTCAAACAAAAACACATTTTAAAGCATCCATTCCAAAATACAGTTTAGACCAGAAATATAGTGGAGCTCTTGTCATATACATACAACACTTCCAAGAAAGCAAATGAACAAATGAACAAAGCACAACAAACAGAAAGGTGAAACAGAAATATCTATTGTGGTTATCTGCACAGGAATGAATCTTGCCTCAGGCAGGTGCCCTGCTTTCACCCCTCTGGGGTGCAGGGGACATTCAGCAAGTGCTGCCTGGCACCCTCCTGTCAGGGAGCTGTACTGGTCTAGTGTGAGTTGGAGTATCAGGGCTGCAGAACACACCAAGGAGAGCTGCTTTGCTTCAGAAGTCATCAAGCCTTTGTGCCAAAGAGGCTGATCCATTTCTCCTTAACTGTGACACTTTCTGTGAATGAACGCTCCCTCAGCACTATTGCTCAGTTCCTGCCCTGCCTGCAGGCAATTAGCATCCATTGCCTAATGACACAGGGCACACAGTTACTGCTGAGAATCTGTACAGCCCCGGTGGAGCTCCTCCCCTCCCCACAGGATCAAGGAAGTCTCTTTGAAAAAGGGAGAGTTCTCTCTCAACATTACCTCCCTCACATTTGCAAGATTAAACTTTTCAACTGCTGTCTCAAAAGACTTCCTGCAGCCCCTTCCGAAATGCAGGATTTATAACTCAGGAGAATGTTGCTGCTTTCCTGGATTGAACACTCAATTGCTGGAGCTCCTGCAATACAGACCTTCAATGAAGTCAACTTATTTTCTCCATCATATCTTGGAAAGAAAAGGACTTCATGCTGTTAACTTTCTGTTGTGTCACAGAAGTGAAAAACACCATTAAATGTGGGACCACATCCAATCTGGAGTGCTTCATCCCAAATTTAAAAGATATTAAATTTTATTTAATCTGCATGCAATCAAATAGACAAATTACATTCCATGGCGACTAAGTCAAAGGACTGAGAGTCTCTCAGTGAATTATCAGCTCCTTACCTGGGTTGCAGTCTGTCAGAAGAGAACAAATAGACAGCAGAACCTTTGAAATAGTCAAAGCAGGGCTCCAGTTGTCTTTCAGGATATCCAGACAGATGACTCCCTGACTGTTAATGTTGCAGTGATAAATTCTGGTGCGGAAAGTAACCTGGAATCACAGAGACAGAGAGTCACTGAGTGCTGCCCAGGGACGGTGCCCCTTGGCTCTGAGCAGCCTGTGGCGCTCCCAGCTCTGAGAGCTCCTGCACAGGCAGCTCCTCTCTGCTCGGCTCCCAAACCACAATTGTTTAACAGAAAAGTGATTATTTTCTGTAGCCATGGCTGCCTTTAAGAAATCTACCATGACGAGATCAGGGGCATAAACTGCTTTCACACAGGCCTTCTGCAGGTAGCCACAAAAATTAGCACTTACTTTAGCATGGTAGCTATTTAACTAACACGCCCCATGTCAGGAGCATTCTAATCACAAACATAACTTTTCTGTGGTTTCTGAATGTGAAGAAGTAGACAGAATTTGTCTGCATGTGCAGTATTAGTTGATCTTTTTCTTTTTTTCAAAAGCCTAAATATAGACCATTAAAATTAGTCTTGTTAAATTAAGAATGAAATCTTTGTCCTTACCCTTCATTAGGCAGAATATAATATACAGCCAAAACAATGGTATTACATTAAATCCATCCTTGTTTTCTAATTATTCCAAATTAATATTGATAGAGCATGTGAACATTCTGCACAAATAAGAAGTACGAAATAAGTAAGTACTTTAATTACATAAAGCACAAGAAAATATGGAAATCTTTCTTTTTCATACTGATGTGTGTGTGAGGCAATCCACACAGTATCCTGAAAATTCAAAAATTATCATGCTCTGAAATAAATCTAAAAGATTTGAATGAGGAATTTGTCTAAAACAGTGCATCACTTCAGTATAACATTCTTAACTCAGAATATATCTAATGCTGTGTGTTACAGAGAAGTGGGAAATACAGAGTGTATATTCTTTATGTTGCAATCATTCTGGTAATGAAAAAAAGTGTTAGATTTATAGTAAGAAAATTATAGCCCCCAAAGCTGTAAGTCACACACAGAATGTTGTGTGGCAGAATGAATTTAGCTGTGAGAGTTTTGAAGTGTCTTTTCTGGCTACTGGTCAAGCATTGTAATTTGGCAGTAAGGAAACTGAAAAACCTTTAAATTCTTTTATATCTATCAGTAATTTACAATTTATTTGGTGTCCATACTATTACTGAGCAAGGAACTGACACTTTAGTTTAAATTTAGTTTAATTTAATAAAAAGAGCTTTTGCTCAAAAACATTATCAAACAAGATTGCTGATTTTAGCAGTAGTAAATAGACACTTTAAAATAATAGAAATTTATCACACTAATTTACCCAATTTTCAGTCACAAGATAACACTCCAGTTTTCTATGTGAACTTCTTTTAGCTTTTTCTTGTTTTGTTAAAAATTACATTATAATATTTAATATATAATCTGGCTCATAACAGAAAATACTATTATACCTATATTTTAGTAGCTAGGATGAGAAGAAGGAAACAAGAAGATCTTGTGTTGTCTTCTACTAGAACTAAAATTTCTTGAATCTTACCTCTTCATCAGAATTATAATCTCATTCACCACTTGGTGAAGTTTGGAAATCAGTATTGACAGTGGTAACCCAGAAGTAAATTAGAGAGGATTTTTCTGAGACTGCAAGCCAAGATTTTGGACCTTGTAGGTTTCAAGAGACCATAAACAAATTTGATATTCAGAAAGCGATGAGTAGTCACCTGGCTGCAAGCTGCACTCTTCTCACATGAAAAAATGATAAGCACAATAAAAACCTTACCCTTACCTTTGGTGGCTTGAATGGATAGTCAGATGAAAATGTGATATCCAGGAAGAAAACGCCTCCTTCATATACAGAACCTGGAGGTCCAAGTATAGTAGATCTCCATTCATAAATGTTATCTCCTTTAGGACCGGCACTGTGTAAACAAAAATAGAGGAGCGGGAAAGAAAGAGTCAGTTGTACCATTGGGAGAGGCATTTTAAGGATTTCCTTCGGCATTCATTTTTTTCAATATAAACCATTTGACTATTTTAAACACCTGCCCAATTTGCAGCTGATTTCAGTGGGGTCAGTGTTTTAAACAGGCACAAAAGCTGGGTACTCTGCTGTCCCTTTGGAGAGACAGCAATGAAACACAATGACCATGAACTACTGGTCTTTCCCTGGCCAAAGCATAACCTCAGATCTTGAGTATGTGGTTGCTCTGAGGTTTGACATCACACCCTTTCAATGCCATCATACCCATACACAAAAGGAGGTTTACATCTTGACCACACTCATCTTCTCCAAGCATTTAACAGATCACACCTTCAGAAACAACCTGGCTTTCAAGTATCTTGATACACATTTATTGCTGCTGTGAAATGTTACACCCTTGGGTAGCAAAACTGGGGAATGGAGAGAGAATCAAGTAACCTGGAATTGAGCTTCTTACAGCACTGGCATTCCAAATAACTGTCTTCTTCAGGATATATTTGTGTTATGCCCCTGGGCAATCAGCAGTGAGATAATGAGCCAAAAATACTTTATTTTAAGAAGTACAATACTGGATGTATTTCCCACTAGGGGATGGGTTACCGCATAATTAATTATTAAAGAAAAGTTTTGAAAGAATGGGTAATGAACCAGCATTTTCTCAATTTCTGAGCTATCACTATGATCATACAGGAACCATCTAACCTCCTCACAAAAAACCCTAACCAAACAATAAACCCTCCACCCCTGCAAAAAAGAAACCATCACTAAAAACCCCAAATCTATAAGCAAGTCTGGATAAAAATTAACTTAACCTTGCACAAAGGGTCCTGAATCCACCCTGCTGAGATCCAAACTTACTGAAGTGGCTGCTGTGGAGAACAACAGCACCGAGCTCAGGCAGACGCAGTGGACTGATCACATCTAAGCAGGTAAGTCAATAACACAGCCCTGCAAAAGATCCTTGCAGCTGTCCCTACCTGGGCACTTCCCAGGCACCACCTCCATTCCACAGGCGTGTGGAGCAGCCCCATCCTTCTCCCTCTGTGCTGCCAGCAGCAGCCCCTGAGGGACTGTGATTTCTCATGGAGTGACAGGGCATGGCACCACACTGCAGCCTGGGAATCTGGGGTTCTGGAAGTGCTGGGCACACAGAGGAAACTCCCCACAAGTGTTAAGGCTCCTCCTGTCTTGTCACCCCTGTATTTGTCACACATCTGTTTGCGGTCTGTAACACGACATGTTGGACATTCATTCTTACTATGGAGTCAAACATTGAGACACTCATCAGAGACAAGGAATATAAGCAGCCTGCACTATGGATCTGCAATCCCCACACGAAAATTTAGCTACTTTTACATTAAGATCGTATTTGAGAAAAAAAAAAAGCTGATTTTGATAACGAATTCTCTTTCAATTCATAATTTTCCAAGATGTTTTTTATCTTGTCGACATTTCATGTACCAAATGCCGCAGTTCTTTCACAAACAGGACAAAATAATCAAGGAATTTGGATGACATCCTATTTAATTAAAAACAAAAAATGATTTTGTGAAGCTGTAGCAATTTTCCTGTTGCCAAAAGGAAAGTAGGTACCAAGAGAATGCTGGCCTCCAGAGAATAGCTAGGAAAGAAAACCTACAACTGCTGTCAAAAATAAGGTTTGGGTCTAAAATCTTACTTTGTATTTGCAATGCATGCATAAAAGTGAAAGAAAAATACTAGATACATTTTAGGGGAAAAAGAAAGGGAAGTCCAGAAGCAAAATGGTCCATTTCTAATAATGCAATTAACCATTTGTACCTTCAGTCACTCCAGCAGATAATTTTATTCATGCTCCCTAAAAAGCAATTAGTGTAAGAACTAAAAATATTGGGGCAATAACGACAATATTTAAAACTCACACTGGCCACTGAAATGTTTCAATTAACTCTTGACATTCATCAAGCTTACAGCTAATTAGTATTGTGCTTGAAAACCAAATTTCTGCGGAGCAAATCAATTTCGGCATTAGATGGCCCGTTTTATAGTTTAATGCAGAGGTTAGTGCTCTCGCCCTGCATGTCAGGTACCTTTCCTTCATCCACCTCTAACAGCTGGGAGCAATTCAATCAGACTAATGAAATGGATGTATCAAATCAGTGGCATATTTCAGCACAGTGGATCAGTCACGATTAAGAGCAGCACCAGTCCAGGGTCAAACTACCTGGTTATCACTTACCAAGTCAGAGCACAAACACCCATGAGCTGGCAGCCACAAGCCCAGTGGCCCTCTGCCTGCTACTGCCTGCTCTCCTCCTCCACACTACCAGCAGCAATATAGAAAAGGATTGGGCTATAACATGAGAAAGGTTGCAAGGCCCTAACCTTGTAACAGATGAAAATGTTTGAAAGCCATCCTAACTGCTGAGGGCAGATTGCTCCAACAGGAACACAAAGCTGCAGCAATAACTGCACTTGGAGAAAGGAGAACATTTTCAATGTTAAATCATTATATCTGTGTAAGATTTGTTAAATTTGTACTTAATAGCTGAAGTGGTGTCTCACTTCCAGTGGTGTAAAAGATACCCCTGCTTCACTAGCAGCCTAAAAATCCCTGCAATTGCTACATTATTGGTTTGAGGAGATACAAGACTACAGACCAGAGTCAAGACATCTCACTTGGCTTCTGCAACCTGTGTGTTTCCAGTAGGAATCATCCCAGACAGCCATACTCCACTTTTGTCTTCTGTATATATGCCAAGGTAATCTTTTCTGGAAGCAAACAAGCCCAGTTTCTCTACAGACCTGTTCCCGGCAGTGGCAGCCCCTGCAGCGATTTCCACACGGACAGGACACTTGGCTGCCTGCAGGCAGAGCAGAAAGTGCAGCCCTGCCTCAGGCCACACCTCGGTGGTGTCCAAGCAAGAAGCTCTGCCTTTGGCTCCCCACCACTGCAGAGCATCGCTCAGGGCTACAGAAAGACACGGGGAGGGAACGGCCTCTCCATTCCCTGAGAACAGCAAAAACCCAGGCTGAAAGCTGGGAGTAAGCTTCTATTGAAAGTATTTTCTATTGGTTATTTCTATTAATATTTTCTATTGATACAACCAGTAGAAATACTGTCCTCCTGCTGGGCACTAAAGAGGCTGGCTCAGGAGACTTTCTAGGGGCTGTCCTCGAGCCCTTCATTGCCAGAAGCTTTCCTGGTGTTCCAGAGACTTTCCTACTGCAAGCACAGGCTGCAAGCATCTCACCTAAAACCCTGAGAACTGTGATGAGTGACAGCCTAGGACTCTTTACTTGCTGTCTGCCACACTGGACAGAACCACTCCCAGCAGAGCAATGGGGCAACTTCCCTGGTTTTCTTCCCCTTCTCTTTTCATCACTGACAGACCCAGCTCTTTCCAACTTCCCCTGTGGAATCCATATGGACAAAAATCCTCCTCTATCCCGTTCTTTAAAACATAAAATCTTGATGGAGCAACAGGTCTGATGACAACTTCAGTGTTCCGGCTTCAGAGCATACAAGTACAGCCCATTGCTAACAGTCTGCAGTCCTCCTAAATTAGCTTCAGAACATCACAAATTCCATAAAGGCACCAATATTCTCAATATGTATTCTCAATAAAAAGTCCACTTGATTAATTTTTTACAATATGGGCTAAAAAAATCTCAGACAAAATAGCAAAGTAATTTAATTGAAATGACAAAATATTATTTGCAAAATTAGGGGGGTTTACTTCATGCATTAAAGATGGATTGCTTTTAAAAAATAAATTAGAGTTAACTGGCTGCATCTGCTTCCTAAGCAAATATTCATTATGCCACTTCGCTGAGGGATATATACCTGATTCAGACAAGACAAAGGATTTATAACCGTGCTGTAGCCAAGCTAGTCCACTGAACAGATTTAATTTATAAGTATGACTTTAGATTTGAAAAGACATGAGGTTAAACTTGAGGGCCCATGGGTTCACACTGGGTCTTTCAAACCTAACTCTGCTGAACCCTGGCTCCCAAGTTTCCTGAAGATGAAGAACAGCTTTTCCAGCACAGTGCTAAGAGCATTCACATGGATGCAGTCGCATTCACAGCAGCAAGAAGCCTGTTAGACTCCTGATGCAGTGGTTACAGAAATCCAAGTTCAGCTTTTGTTACAATTCATTAAATCAAAATGCATTGATGCTGCCCATATGGAACCAACTGCAGGACAAGAATCTAGGACAAGAAATTTCCAATCTACATGATGCTGGTAGCATTTTGCTTTCTGTACTTGCTGAATGCACTGCTGCCAACAGCACTCCTCTAAAACACAGGACTCTAAATCTGGTGACAGAATGCAACTTCATAGTACTGACACTGCTAATTGAGAAGAAAAAGGATGAAGGAAAACGTAATTTGACTAAATTGGATGTTAATCTGTGTTATGCTGTATTAT
The DNA here is from genome assembly GCA_025920805.1 of Petroica traversi. Classification (NCBI taxonomy): domain Eukaryota; kingdom Metazoa; phylum Chordata; class Aves; order Passeriformes; family Petroicidae; genus Petroica; species Petroica traversi. Next base: position 5,311,206 of record JAHLSL010000093.1, read on the forward strand.
GATTTATGGGTCTGCAACAACACACAACTGGGGGATGGGAGTGTTTGTTTTTAGGAAGTGAAGTCTGTCAGACTCTAAAAGTCTTATGAGAAATGTAATTGGTGTCGTAAAACTAAAGATACTGGTGTACACCTCAAGAAACCCACTGGGGGTGCCTGCATGGCTCAGGTTTAAGTGGTGGAATATTTTCACACATTCTCCTCTCAAAGGCTCCACCCTCAGCTGAGATACCCAAGCAGGCAGAATCAGAGAACTGTAAAAGCTGGAAAAGATCTCTACTGATCACAAATGCAGGAGCTAACAAACCAAATGGGGCACCTAGGATGAGAATTAGGTGAGGAAAGACCTCCCTCCATCCTTCCCAAATGTCTATTTTAAAATGAAATTCAGCAAAAGTAAAATTCTCGGAAGTTCTTCACAGACTGCTCAAGCACAACTTTGTCACTATGTAATTTTGACAGCAGTGTAAGTGAAGACAGTGCTTTAAGAGAGGAATAAGACTTTTTTAAAAATTATTTTTCTTATTTCAACTGAAAGTACTAAGTAAAGAAAGAAAAATGCCCTCAAGCATGTTCCACCATCTTGTGCTTGAAAAATCTATAGTGAAGTTCTGCGAAATCTTCAACACAGCTTTGGAAACTGACTTTTACAAATCCTGCTGGAAGGTTCAGGATGTTACCAGCACAAAAGGCTGTGTTTTGGACACCAATGTCTCAGCTAAAGCTGTTGGATGATCTAGTTTAGTGTGACACCACGAGATGCTGAAGGGGCTGTGACAGATCTCATCAGCATATACAGTTCAGGCAAATACAAAGATCTCATCTGTAGGAAGTCTGCCTGCTTCATCATCTCAGCTTCTGGCTTTCTGAACTCATCTCCAGTGGAAGAAAATTTCCCCAGGTGCAGGTAACTTCAGCTTATCAGAGGTGGGAATTCATATCTACCATGCAGGATATCTAGTGTGGATGCTCATGTTTGCCCCTCAGACAACCAGAGCAGAGAGAAGAGTGACTGCAGCACATGGAACATCTAAATACTCCACAACACCAATGTTTTCCATCTCCCTCTGGTGACTCTTCACCAGCAGCATGGGGAGCCTGGCTCCTAACTCAAGCTGCTAAGCTCAGCACTTGAGAAAATCCTGCTCACCCCTCCATTCAGTGAGAAAGTGAGTGAAAACAGAGCTAGACAACCCTATCTCATAGCACATTACCTTTTTATCTAGCTACAGATACCCACTGTCACGCTGCTGGTAATTAACAAGCAAAAAATAATTTCACAAGCAATCAAAGGATCTCTATCTGGTGCAAGCTGTGTGAGAGTTGCTCAGTGAAGCCTAGAGAGAGCACAAATCACTTACCAGTAGTTATGCTTTAATGTTAAGGATGAGAATAGAAAGATGTTCAAATTATTTTCTTGCTTTGATATTTTTCAACATTTTGAAGAAAATTTGTCCATTACCTTTTATTTCCTTAATTCTCTTTTTCAAGTATGGAGGAACTCTTGTGGGTTTGGTTGCAGAGTGCAAGAAAGGTAATAAACATTAATTAAAAGGCATATGTTTGTGGGTGGCTTTCAGTTCTGTGACCTGTGACAAGCATGGATAACCATTTCCATTTTCTTTATTTTCCAATGCCTTGTTTACAAGGCTCCCTGGAGTGCTTATTCTCAGCATTCCTATTATCAGTACCAGTGCCTCTACTTAGAGAATCTAGGTGCTGCACCCTATGGACACAGAAAGTATTCTGGTTTCACGGGCAGGAGCTACAAGTATAACCCTACTTTTAGGATTACAGCATTTTTCTAAGGTTGGACGCATGAGGGCTGTCTATAGCAATGTATCAAAACTGTGCAGAAAATGTGTTTTGATAAGGTGCTCGCTATTATTAAGGTTTACATGTTGTGTGCAATTTTTTACAAAGAAAAAGTTCCAGTCTATTGTGTTCTTTATATAGCTACAACTGTTTTTATTTTACCTGCCACTGAACTACCTGCTACTTTTGTTTGCTGGAAAAGGTTATTTATTGCTTCTAGCAGATCCACAGAGGCTCTGTGGAAATGAGGATACAAGGATCTAGTTCAGTGTACAAATCTTTCCTTCTGTCACTTCCCATAAGCCTATCACGTCCTCAAGATTGAATTCTAGAAATCGGCATTAAAAAAAACCCAACAACCTATTTTCAACTCATGGATCCCCTGATAATTCAGCTGGTTGAAAAGCAGTGCAGGATTTGTGCCCACGGACATGGTTCAATGCAAGGGAAGTACAATTTGAGAGTTCCTCAAAAGCAGCATGGCTACTCAAAGCAAAGTGCTGATCCAGCCTAAACTAACTTGGCCAAACCAGACACGTTCAGAAACCATCAATGGATCACAGCTTTATGCTTAATCAGGCATCAGTCACCCTCCTGCAGCCAGAGCAGGGCTTGAACTTTGGTCACTTGCTCTGCCTTAGAAACGGAACCAAGTGGCTGTGTTTGGTTCACGTCACTTTGTAGCATCAGGGAATCTCAGCCAGTGCAGACCTGCTATTAATCACCCTAAAGGGAAGGATGTGTTTTAGACCAGCAGAACCTCCAGTGCTAAACTTGCATTACTAGAAGAAAATCCACTGTTGTTACCAAAGCAAACTGAGCAACAAATCACTTGCTAAATCCATCAAAGCTGTAATATGTAAAAAACCGAAGCAATGTATTTTGGAAAGCTGACAGTTTTTCCACAGCCTAAAGCCCCATTAAATTGGTTCATTGATACAATAGCTTCAGATTACTTTCCTTGTACAGGTAGGTACTAGGTAGTTCCTAGGACATTTCTTGCTGCTGTTAGAAGTCTGCACAGGCCCTTTCCATCTTCCAGAACAACCCTAACCACTTATGGAGGGAGAATTCCTCTAATTTTTCTTTTGAAAAAGTAACTGAATACCAGAACACAGTTTGCTAAATTACAACAGAAATACTTAATTTAAACTATGTAACAGAACACATCAGATTGTCTATGTCTATCCTCTTGACAGAGGAGTTGTATCCAGGCAATACACAAAAAAGTTTACCAAACCTGAGTTGTTTCTGAACACAGAAATCTCAGGACTCACAGGCATGAAGAAATTTAAAATAAACCAAATGTTCAGCAGGAACTAACTTGAAATATGCACAGAAGTCCCTCTCATATGACTACGCTGGAGAAATTATCCATACTACCTAATAAAACACAGAGCAGGACAGTCAGTAAAGGGAAACATTTCCTGCTACTTTGCCATGTGTTCATAATAACACAGCTTTAATTTAGCATGAAATAAAAGATCAGCCCCCTTTCATCAGTGTTGAAAGACCAGGAGTACTAGTGTCAAAACACTATTTTCTAGCTCTTGATGTAAAGCCCAATTTGTACTAGAACCAAATCACCGTTGAAGACATTTGTCTAGCGGGTACACAGTTCACATTTTCCTTCTACTCAAAATTACTGATGAACCTGGATTTAGCAACTCGTAATGTCAACAAAGAGAAAAACCTATTATTCCAAACATCCCTTATGCGCACCCTTCAGATGGAGAAAGAAAGAACAGTTAAAACAATGTCACTAAAAGACCTAATTAAACTAAAAGTAGGCTTTAAAAATGTAGTAAACTTATAAATACTCATGCCTAAGAACAATAAGTGGGCAATTTTCAACAGATTAAGCCTGTAAATTAACTAAGCAGTTCAAATGAAATCGTCAGCTATCAACCTACACCAAATACCTAAACATTAGGCAATTCCAAATGTGTTAAAAATGTGATCAATGTATTAAAAAAAAATCTTCCACCACTCTGCAGATTATGTTTTATTTTCTAAGGAAGGTACCTTCATCCAAAAACTGAAAGGAGTATGTATGAAAAGGGTTTTTCAAGACAGAAAGCACACTGGTGAATTCGAGAATCACCATCATCCAACAATTCAAGCCTAAAGGCAGACTCTGTGATAAAACTTGTGAACTGCATTAATGTTGTGGAAAAATGTGATTCTAATATCGTAAAAGGATAAAGTACAATTTATAGAACATAATTTATTCAGGTACTTCATGAACGACCAAGAAAGACAATTGCTGGGAAGTCACCTTCACTGAAATGTGCGTGTGTCCACCTGTCAAGAAGATGAACACCCAACATGCCTGGTGCTCCCACAGCGGAACCTCCTCTACCACCTCCAGGATTTCCAGGATTGGGCTTCTCCACCACTTCACAGCAATAGAGATAGAAGTTGTCTTTCTCCCCTCCCCTAAAAAATCAGCTTTCAGTTTCATCAAAAAAGTTCCAGCTTACGCACACACAGAATAAAGACAAAACCAGTTAGTCAGATAACACTGCCTCCATCACACATTAACTCTCTGAATAAGCAGCACCTGCTTGGCGATTTATGACCTCTAATAAATGCATATCAGTTCTGTACTTCAAGTTGTTTCATATTAACTACCTGAACGTTAACCTGAATTCAGTAGGAAGCACTGAGTATTTTCGTTCAAAAGAAGTCTGTATTTTCATCATCTAAGTCAGTTCTTGGTCCAGTCTTCCTAACCTTCTGGCACATGCTTTGTCCCAAATGTAATTCTATTATTACTTTTAAGTACTTTCTTCCTCTTGCCTCTATCTCTTTCTAACAAACCAGAAAATGCTGTGCCATAGCTCCCTGTGTCAGAAGCCTGCCTTGAAGCCATAAAAGTCTGATGGAAACCCCTTAATTGGGAAAAGGCTGTATTTCTCAAATGAGTATTGTCCTTTCCCAGTTCATACACCAAGACCTTTCCCACGTTGTACGCAATATGCACACCTTTTCAAGTCCAGCTCCTTTCCAAACATGCTTGGGGGCACCATGTGGACTATCTGAACTAAAAGCAGTTACCTGTTTTGAAGGGTCATGAATCTCATTAGCCAAAACTCAAGGACCTTGTTCAGCACAACAGATCAATGTCCACGTTTATCTTTAGTTCTGCCTCCACACTGGCTACCAAAATTTCCTGCCCCGAGGGTTGATTAAATGAGCCTCTCACTTTTTCTTCTTTTTCCACAAGACTCACGATCTGACATGAACACCAGAACCCTGGCTATGAGCTTTAAACTCTGCTTAGAGCAAAATGATGACAAGCATCACATTCAGTGCAGGGGACAGGCTTATCATTGCTGACAATTTTTATATATATCTAATTTATTATTTGATATTAATTGCTGTGTTGGGAAGTAACCAGTGATTGCTGCCAGGACTCCTGGAAGCAGCAGCTGGCTGCAGACTGCCCTGGATGCCGGCAGCAGCACAAGAACTGCTGCACTGGGGAGGAGAGCAAAAGCGGGGGCTGCAGCAGCTCAACCTGAACTGATCTAAAACATGCTGGAATTACATGCTGGAAGTGCAATTCCAGAGCTACAGAGGAGATAAAGTCAGGGCTCAGGATCCTCTCTCTGACACCATTCCACAACATTCATTTAGCATGTGAGTTATGGAGTAAGCCAATATTATGAGCATTAAGCGCCCTGCACCAAGACAGGGCAGGCTCCATTTGGGTTCTGAAACATTCACTCAACATTGTCCACTTCCCTAGTTAAACATGAGTGTTTGGAGAGTTTCAAAATAGAAGCAGCTGAGGATAGGAATCTGCTCTGTGTAATGCAGAACTGGAGACAGCTGAAGCAACACTTGCTACAGGGAATATATAAATGTAATTTGTGAATAAAAAGCATTAAAACACCCTAGGAACACCAACTTAAGTTCCAAAAGCACAGAAATTCAAAGGAATAGAGAAAGCATCATGCATACAAATACACAGAAATCAATGTCTGATATGAGCTCATTTTACTCCACAAAGATGTACTACATGAAAGAAAAATGTGAAAATAATAAACATTTCAGGGGAAAGAAAGGTCAATAAACATCTGAGTGAAACAAGTCTCACCCAGTAAAATCTGTTTATTGAAAAGCCAGATCCAGCCCAACTATTGCTTTCTCTACCAAAAATAATTTAATATTCAAAGCAAATATTCTCTGTGGAGATTTGCAGTGTAAGGACCAGATGCTGTTTGGGTTAGCCTCGGGAGCAGAGCTTTGTACCCCTCCTCCAAGGGAGCTGCCACCGCTCAGGATAAGTTGAGGAATTTGTGACCCCCACATAATTCTGATGATGAGCTGGGACCACTGGTACCACTACAGTAAGATATGCTGCAAGTTCAGTGTAAGGAAAGTGATTTTCTCGCACAGCCACATTGGAGGCAGCTGTTGGGAAGTGGCAGTTTACTGCCTGCAGCAGGATACAGCAGCTCAGCCCTTGGGCAAATCAAAAGCACATGGACAGCCCGACACTGGGTGCTAAATCCTTCCTTCCAGAGCTCAGGTAGCATTCAGGGATTAGATACCACTGCAACCAGACATGGAATGGCTCTGATCTTAAGAAAAAAAGGCTCACACTGTGTATGGTTTTTATTTGAGGCTCTAAGCATGATTTATCAGTGGAAAGAATAAGCTTAATGTCTACTGCTGCAAAATTCATCAGGTTATATACAAATTAAGTATAATCTCTTCCAATGTGTCCTAATATTAGATATTCATACATAACTCTACATCCTTCATATTCTCAGTATAATTTAGTGAACACCATTAACCACACGTTGGCTTACATTTGCAAGCTAGGAAAAATAATTTTCTTTCTGATAACAAATCTCAATAAAGCTTTTTTTCTGCTGAAAATGCCTAATTTTAAAGTAGCACATGGCTATAAAAATTAATTTAAGACAGGCTGTCTGCTCATTGCACTTAATAGACTCAGAGCTGAAAGGATAAACATTTTTACTAGTAGTGAGTGTGCTGGGACTGATTGCTGATGTTTAGATGGTAAAATATTTGTAGCAAAATAAAAGAAGAAGTGGTAAATACATAATTTTGTTCTTAACAATTTTTACTGGAGATATCTAAGACAAGATCAATATTCTGTTTTACACACAGAATAATAAATATGACAGGACAATGACTTGATAAAAGTGACTGCAGAGGTAAGGGACAGAACAGAGTACAGAAGTAGTCTCCTAAGTCTCTGACAACTAATCAAAGCACCAGGTCTCAGCAATTCCCACTCAGTGCTTGAAGGTTTCTATATCTCAACTTCAGAAACCCCAAAGACACACCTTATCCTATAACCAGAGTGTCAACTTGGGAGCCTAACTCAAATGGCAAGTTTTCTTTCTTGCTTACATTTTCCTTAATGAAACTAAAAAAACTGTGCTGGAAAATAACAAAACAGCAACTCCCAGCTGTGGTGCTGCCCCTGGGGAGCTGTGGGGCAGAGTGGCACATTGGCTCAGGCAGGGAAAATATAAAGAGCTCTTTGATCGCCTTTTCCCTCTCCCCATCATACAAAGCAAATGCCAGCACAAAGGACAAACCTGCAAAGGGAGAAATGATGGACAGTTTTTTTTTTGGCAGGATTTGGTTTTCCAATAGGTGCACAGAGACTCTTCAAAAGCCCACCGAGAATTTGTGAACACAAAGATCCAGGTTTTGAGAGTTATGCTTCATCTCACTCCTGTTCCCCCTCCACCAGAAGCAGCAGCAGCTTTCACAGGGCAGGACTCCATAGGAACTGGAAGCTGATGTTTCTAAGACCAGATGTCTTGGAAATCTTTCCAATCTGCACAACTTCATCTAGTTTCCAATGCTTAGCATTAGCTCTTTTGGAACCTCTTCATCCTTATTTTTGGGTAACAAATTTTCAACAAGGCAGGAGTTCTTTGTTTTGTCCTAATAAAACAACCTAAAATGTTAACACTTCAGCATGAAACTAATGAACTAAATGCACTTTTCTGGAGATCTGAGCAGATGTACAGGCATTTCCAGATTTATGTGAAAACGCATTAATTCTGGAAGAAGTCCTTTAGGCTGTGTTTTTAAAATAACTTCAGAACTACAAAAATGAATATAAACAACAGTTGTAAATTATCTATGTGCTTTGCCAAGCATATGGCCACTCAAGCGCTGCACTTACTGAGGATAATCTAAAATAAAATCTTATAGGGGGAGGAAAAGAGAAGTGGACTAAGTCAGACATTTACTTGGATGCCCACAACATTTTTACTCCAAATAAATGCTAGGGGCAATGCAGAGATATACACTGCAGAGCACTGAGCGTTCAAGTCTTCGATTTACAAGGATGGAAATGATTTTCAAATGTCTCCTCTTGGGGCACATAGTGAAAAAGATAAAGAGTTGGTTGAGTATTTCTGCTCCTGCAGTACTGCTGACACAGGAGACTGTCAGTTTGATACAACCTATTTCAGAGGAATATTTACCAAGGAACTGTATGCATTTAGTATGAAGTGGGAACATAGACCCCAATCAGACCCCATTTACAAGAATCCTCCAGCAGGCAGAATTGTGAGGGATTTGAAACAACAAAAAAAGTAGCTGGCAGCATCTCTGTATGTGCAACTGATTGCAAAGCAAATGCCTGACCATGCTCTGACTGTGCTATGAAAGGGAAGACAACCCTGAACTACCTAGGAAATGTATCCTATGCCCAGGGCCAAGAGGAATGGGTGACATACAGATTTTTGGTAGCTGTACAGTGGGAATATCATGAGTATGATGAGCATTGCTTTATTTAAACCTCTTCAGACAAAAGAATTTTCACTTTGGGCAAAATACCAAGACTGCTAGATGCCACCTGCTCTGAAAAGACTGCCATGACTAAAACTGGAGGCAATACTTTCACTTTTATTTTGTACAAATTCTACCCTGTGGATGTTGACAATTACATGCTATAAAAATAATTAACTTTTATCAGCACTCAATTTTAAATGTATTTAGGTGAATGCATTTTAGGTAATAAGCCTAATATACTCTGTATTCCTTGATAGTTGAAGGTCATCTGTGGCAAGTATCCTCTTACCCCCCTTCTCCATAATACTAACTTAAGCACCTAAAATATGGTTTTCAGTAGATGATATTAAAAAGCACTCACTAACATCAAATTTATAAGAACTGACACGACAGAAAGAATATGTCCCCAACCAAGTGACACCTAAATCACAATCTTCATTTGAGCTGCTTTTTCAAGCAAACACTAGAGCACACTACAAAACCTCCGTGGCTAAAAAGAAAAGTGGAAAACGCAGAATAAGGGGCTGTGCTCACACGTGGATGACTATCCAGGAGGACTGTGGTGACATGAAGGTGCCCTTTTAGCAGGCACAGAATGACACGACCCCTCTGTTGCTGGTATGGCCACAGCTCCCAAGCAGCAAAACTTGGAAATGACTGGCCCCTCCTACATGGAACATCCCTTTGGGAGAAAGGAAGCAAGAAGCCTCATTCATTCAAGGCAGTGCTGCTCCTGAACTGCGTGGCTGTGATGAACTCGAGGGTAAAAAACTGGTTAGAATGTATTCTATGAAGAGAAGCACTGTAAAATGCAGTGCTATTCTCCTGTGGAACTGATCTATCAGTCATTTCTGACTTTTTCCATAAGCTTTCCTTGTCACTCTTAGCAGCTCTAAGGAGCCCACCCTAAGGTTTTGAGTATTAAAGAAAAGATTTACACCATTTTCCTCCAGGGCACTTGGCTCCCCGTGCTATCCTGAATGCCTTAAACACTTATGAGTCTTCTTTTCTTTAAATGTTAACAAATGTCAGTTATTAGAGCAATTTTATGAGTGTGGCTTTTTGAAAAGATAGATCACCTAACATGCTCTGAAGCAGTCAATCTATAACACTTTCAACTCGCCTCTCAAACACTTCAGAGCTGGCACCTCCCTTTCAAGATCTGCCCTGGAGAGACCTCCAGGACCTGGCATGACCTCATTAACCACTGACTCATCTGAGCCTTGGAAGATGCAGCAATCCAGGCCTTATACAAGGCACTAAACCACTCAAGGTATAAAGACAGAGATTAGCAATATGAAGTGGAACAAATCATGGTGATATATTTTTGATGATGCTTCTTTGCTTTCTTCTTTCCGTTTTGAAAGCTTTATATATACTCTGCAGATTGGCATTTCTGTGCTTCTCGGATCAACTAAGTGGTTATGCCAAGCCTTCCTACGAACAAGAATTACATTAGTCACTTAAAAATCAACTGCCTACACAGTCATAAACGAATCCACTTGGCTCAATTATACTGGAGCTGCAAATCCTGACCAGTTCTGCAGTGTGATGTGGGGAGATCTTTGTGGAGCACTGAAAAGGGTGCACCTGCCAGGCTCGGGAGAGACAGTGCCACTGTCACAGGCAGCAGGGATGGAGCAGCAAGGACCCACCTTGCAAACATCCCAGCCTTGAAAATCTCTAATGCTCTGAAGGTCAAGCTCCACCCTCAAACCCAAATAAAAACCAGGAGGCAATTTTGCTGGCACTTCCAATAAAGTGCTGCCTAACAAACAGGCACAGGCTGGATTTTAGCTTTTGAATGGTCTCTGGGCACAACTCCAAGCAGCAGATCACAGAGTCAAGGAACAAAGGTGAAGAAGGAATGGCTAAGGGTTGTATCCAAACAATGTGGTACATTTGATACATCAAGCACAAATCAACTAAACATAGCTGTCGATTTTGCATCAGAAACAGCCAACAGAAAAATAAATCCCAACTTTTAAACAATGACTTCCCTCCAGCTTTATCTACTTGTTGTTTGACCAATTTTGACAAGTTTGGTCCACAAAACTAATGTACCACTTCTGCAAAATGTATGTTTCCAGCCTCTTTATAGTTCAAATTTTCAAGCTCTTTACACCTTCCCACTCCATTCACAGCCTTCTCAACCTCCCTTCAGAAATGCCAGAAAAGTATGTCTTCACTAAAAACTCAGCCAGCAGGACCGACTGTGGCTCTCCCAGAATGTGCACACGTTTGCTCTACCTCTCTTCGTCCATCTGGCTCAGCTGAATGCCCCCATCCCTTCCTAAAGAGATCTTCTTCCCCTTCCTTGAATATGCCCCTAGTCATCCTTCTGTTACTCTTCTTACAATGAAGGCAATCTTCATCCCATGAAGATGAAATTCCTTTCCTAGACAATCCCTCAGATTCAAGGAAGAAACATTAATTATAAATGACATAGTTATGTTCCTCCTATCTGTTGAAAATATGTATCAGACACACAGCAATACCAAAGTGTCATTCACTATCACCGATTCCAGCTTGCCTGAATTACTCACCTTAGACTCATATTCAAACTGGAGGAGTTTCATTTACAGAACCTTACTTCTGAGTTTGCCATACAACACAGAAACTACTGAAAACTAGAGGGTTTTTTCTTCCCAGATTTCTAGTCAAATGACCCTCTTTTTATGTGGTTGTGTGAATCAACACGCACAGCTGATTGAGGACAACCAAAAAAACCACAGCAGAAATGCAAAGAGTGAATTTATTTTGTTACCTCACTGGCTAGAGGATCCCAAAACCACCTCAGGCTGCAGACACCCAAAATGAGGGTGCAGGCACCATCAGGCTCAGCCCAGTCCCAGACAGGGCACTGGGGCTGCTGTTTGCACCCATTTATCAAAGGGCCACGCACGCGTGGTTTAACACCATGCTGGGATTTTCCTCTGTGCTTTTTATGATCTCTGTTTTGATGTCTCTCCCAAGACAGGGAGCTCAAGCACGTCTGGGAGAAAGCCTCCAAGTTTCAATAAACACCTGTGTTATCTCTACACAGAAATTCTACTTCTGAAACAGACAAAGGATAAACAGCACTAGGCATAATAGATAGTTTCCCATGCTGTTATTCTCCAGGCCCTGGCATTCCCAGCTGCAAGGTCACTTGATGGAATCTACCATCCTCCCTGCCATTCTTCCACTTTGAACCCTTTTCTCCCTCCTTGGTTTACATCTGTTGCATAATAATATGAAAATAATCTTGTCTTTACTATAAATTAAGTGTAAAGAGGATGATACACTGCCTCTAGGTGTTTGCATCTTAATCTCAAAACTATATCAATGCAAATCTGCTGCAGTTACCTGAAATACTTTGATCTGTTAACAATGCTTATATTCCTCCTGTCAACATTTATTTCTCCTTAAAAATCTTTCTTTTTAATCTAGAAATATTTCTGTAGTAAGGAATAAAAAAGGAAAAGGGGAATGACAAGGAAATATTAGAAGAGATAATTAAATATTCATAAACTAAGTAATGCTAAATTCAGTTACACATGACAACTTTAATTCTAAACTCTCCCATAAGTTCCTGACATCTCCTTCAACTACATGACAATACACTCTATTTGAAATAATTTTTCACAATTTCAGAGACACCGCCTATTAGTAAGACAAATATTTTGTATCTATAACCTATACAGCAAACTATCTATACCCAGCTTCCTGCCAGTCAAAACACCAAAATAGCAGAGAACATCTATGGCTCATAAGCCAAGGTGAGCTCACCACTAACATCCCTTGAGAGAATTACGAGGATGGCAGCTCCACTGCTAAAAGGAATTACATGTTTTACAACTATTAACTTTGTTAATGAAGAAAAAGTCTTGGAGAATAGTAAGGCTTTTTTTCAGGGAAAGATATCAAACTAATGGCAGTGTCATAACAGAGAACGATGCAAATTATACAAGAAATAAAATATTACAGGATGTATTTAGTGCACGTGAAAACAGGCAAAACCAGCACCCTCAATTTGAAAAACAAATAGAAATTTAAAGTAACTGTACAGTACAGGACAGCTGTATGTACAATTTTAGAGATACTGCAATTAGTGTGCTTACCATGAAAATACATATGTATATTCAGATTTGCAATTGTTTTACACTTGAGTGTTTGTAAAGTTATCCAAGCTGCAGCAGCAGCTGCATTCCTTCTGAGCTTAGTACTTCAAACCCACATTTTTTGTAAGAAAGCCATTTAAGAAACCATGGTAAGGCATAAAAATCCTCTGATTCCTTCACAGTCAGTTCTCAGCCAAATACTCTGAGAGTTTCCCTGCTTGCTCTCAGTCCCCTGACATTTTGTACACTTGCCATGCACAGGGCTGCTTGCCTGCCTCCTGCTTTCTTTCAGCCACAGGACACTGATGTTACTTTACTGCAACTTGCATCTAAACCAGAGCCTGAGATGATACATGCTCATAATCAAATATTCACAAAAAAAAAAAAAAAAGCAAAGGACTGAATAATTTATTCTGCAGACCCCCATGTGTGAGAATGACTTTCATATGTAAAGATATTATCTCACCCACCCTCCATCACAATACATAAAACTATAAACAGTCCTTTTTCTTAAAAACACATAACAGAAACATTTGACTTCTTTTGATTTCATTTCCTCAAATACCCTACTTTCACTTTAGCTGGGGATTTTGATCCAAAATACAGCTGCATTACTGAAGAAGGCAAAAAATGATCCCAACAGCATCACATCTGAGCTAAACCAGCTCTCCCTGAAGGACAAAGGAAGTTCTTCACCCGCCCGGGGCTGGATATCCCAGTCTTGCAGCACAGACACACCCGCAGAAGACACATTGGCAAAGGCACGCACAACACAGTTATAACCTACAGAAACATTCTCAGGGATTTCTGCACAGCTACTGAATCATGACCAGATCCTTCAAGAACGATCAGGCTTCAGCACCAGAAACAATCAACCACAGTAAAGGAGAAAAGAGCAGCAGGAAAACTCCAGCAGCATGAGGTGCACACAGATAATACAGAACAAAGATAAAAGCTGCTTTTCCCAAACTCACCTCAGTGTGGACTCTGCTCAGGGAATGTATGAAACAGCAGTGCTGAGGGAGGCAGGAGCAGGCCTTGTTCATGGTGACTCCACGAATAATAAGTCTGGAAAGAAGGCAGCTGAGTGCTGCATCAATCTACTTCCCTGCCTGGCATAAGACAGGTAATGCTGAGAAGTTAAAGCTATCTGTATGGTGTTTATTTGCTCTGGGCTGCGTCCTGCTCTGTAACTGAGAGGTGTTTTCCAGGTCAAATGCCACCTCCAGACTTCAACAGGTCCCATGGGTGTTGTAAGAACAAGAAACCAGAAAGACCCAATGCCCAAAAACAAAACCCTCAAACTCTATGTGGTTGGGTTTTTTAATCGCAGAAACACCAGAAATAAACTCTGCTGAGGTAGAGACTAATTTGGTATTTGATGAAGTAAACTGGACTCTACCAGCTGACTCACTGCATTCCAAGGAACTGTCATCAAATGAACGAACTCACATGGGATTTTAAAGCAAGAGAAGTCTGGCTGCAAAGGGGTCAGTACTGTTCTCTCAGCACTTGAGGGCCTGCCTCTGTAGGTCCTGCACTAATAGGATGGACAAGATGCTCTGTACTAGATCTGTAACTGGTCTTACACAGGAACACCTGTAGAAGAAGAGGTTACAGATGTCATTGTCCTGGCAGATGTACCACACATGCAGGAACAAGTGACATCAAGTCGGAAATTTCACTCCAAGGCAACAGTCAACGTCTTTTCTATACGCTGACACAACGTTAACTTCTGAAGCCTAATTATGATCATTGAGATTTCAATAAACTTACTCCACTGTTGAACAACAAACAGAAACATGTTATCAGGCAGGGTTTGTTCAGAGCTGCCAAGGAGACACTTGGCATGTCACACTACTCTGTTCCTTTCAGTGGGGCTGTTCCAGGACAAAAATGCTTTCAGAAAAATTTAAATAGTCTGGAGCAGCTGGATGCAATCTTGATTCCTACTTAGAGGAGCAGCATACAAAGGCAGGTCCAAAAACGAAACAAAAGCTGTATGCTCAGGTCCAGACTTGGAGGGACAAGTCACATGAGTTCTGAGGAGCTGTCAGCAGAGGCTCCATGGGAACTTGTGGAGAGGAGAGGAACCTTTTCCCAGTGCTTACAGAAAGTCAGACAGGCTCAGTTTTATTATCTGGGAAATGTAACAAATGCCAGCAGCAAGAGGTCAATTAAATAGAGCCTTAAAATGATAAATGAGATCAGCAAAATACACAGTATTACCTTCAGTTCCTAGACAGGTAAGAGTTTATGCTGGCTGGAACAATTTTGGAAACATTCCAAGCAGAACACTCTACAGGAGGAGATCCTATTGTCCCCTTTCCTGAAGATTTACCAGAAACTTTGACTAGCCTCAGGGAAGTGGGGGGATCTAGGCAGAAGAGCTGATTTCTCAGCCTGAAGCTGGACTCGTTTTGTGACAGTGTGGTGAGCAGGTTTAGCTCTGCTGTTCATGGCTTTTAGTGGCAAATCCAAGAAATATGCAACAGGGCAGGAGTGAGGGAGGCAATAAAAGCAATGAAGATCCAAAACTGGGGACATTTTTCTATTTAAGGCTTTCTGGGTAGATGCTGCTCCCAGTTCAATGGAGGAGGTTGAAAAGATTTCAGCAGAGCTATTTTAATTGGTAGCTCTCCACAGGACATATACAGGGTTGGTATATTTAGTTGGCATGGAAATATTTTGCTGGTGTTGGCTCTGCAGAGCATTATTGAAAGGAACAAGTGTATTCAGCCCCTTTGACCAAATTCTGTTCTCAGTCTTCTGTCACTGAAGTCAGTGGAGCTGCTTTAAACCAATATACTGATTTACACTTTAGACACTAAGAAATGCTAGTAAGAATTAATTTACTTAATTCAAAATTCATAAAAAGATAACAATTTGTGCTTTTATTTAAAGTATAAAGTATACGTTAATGTATAGCTAATGAATTAATAATAATTAACATTTAAAACACAACAATTATTAACATTAATAATGTATAACTAATGAATTAGATTAGTCAATGAATTAATAAACTATGTAAAAAGAGGCAATAAAACTGAAAATGAAACAGACCTCCAGTGCTTTAGATAAAAATCTATTTATAATTTGCTCAGATCTAATATTTATTTTATAGAAAAATCTGTCAGAACGTTTCCAATCTCTCTAAATAAGATACAAAGTCTCTTAATATAAGATACAATCTCTTGGCATAAGAAACAAAATCTCCTCAGGTTAATTCACTGTTGTTCTGAGCAAGGGCAAACCCCACAATCTTATTATTTGCTTTCTTGGTAAACAGATTAGATCCATATTCAGCTAGAGTGTTACATATGCATGTGACAACTGCTGGCATATTGCTCTGCCAGCGCTCAAGAACATTTCCCTACCAGTTAAACAATCTTTCCCGAAATAAACACATCTTTTCTGTTATCACAAGCCATAAAGCAGTTCAAGAGCCCTGAAATGATCTTTTCATTAGTTTGAGATGCTTAAGCATCTCACTACTGAAACATCCCTTATAAGCCTTATGAGACAGGAAGCGAATAAATCCTGCTCTCCCATTCCCTTAATGAGAATGCCTAATAAAAATGTAAACTAATTCTCTTGACTGCCACTATCCTGTCTACTGAGTGAAATCTTCCTTTTTCCTTACCATATATTTCTATAACTTTAAAGCTACCGTATATTTATGGCAGTTTGAGATTATTCAGGCAGTGCAACAAGCTGGCACTAGTTTTTTAACTTCCCTTATTCTTTTTTCCCTTGGCTGAAGCAAGACAAGATATCATCTGCCCTGTTAGCAAATCCATCCTCTTCAAGTCGATACTGTAATAACCTCACCAAAGTCCATCCTCCATCAACAAAGCAATCACAAAGCCCTTAGCTTGCAATATTTCCTTGGTGAAGGTATACGTCAGTGAATTTGAATTATCTATTTGATTATAAACATTTATGGGCTTTTAAGCTCAAATGAATATTAAATATACTTAAACCGTGCTTTCCTTCCTCTCTCTGTAAATGTCTCTTTGTCCTCCTAATTCAAACAAATACAGACAGGGCTTCTCCCCACAACATTTGTCACACTTAGCACACTTAGCAGGGCGGACACTCCTGTCCCCTGTTCTACCTACACAGAGGTCCTTGCTCAGCCCTTTTCCTGCATCTCCAAGGTCTCTGCAGTGAAGTAAGAGCTCAGGCAAGCAACAATCTACCTGTCCAGCAACAGAAAGAAGAGAGTGGAGAACATGGATATTTCAGCTCATTTTTATGCCAGACCTGGAAGCCAAACAGGAATTCCAGAAGGACAATTTGAAAGGCTGTAAAAGAAAGAATAATCCTGAAGCCTTCAACTAAAAGCCAGGCGTTTTAAGAGAGATTCCAGAAACCCTGGGACGATGCGTGGACACAGAGGACACAGCTGGACAAACTGATCATTTAGGTGTCCTTCTCCACACTCTTGCTGGGTGCTCTCCCTCCTACTGCCTCACATCTGCCTAATCACACGTTCAGAATGGACTGGCAGGCACCCAAGCTTGGTCCTGGCTCTCACAGGTAAACACTCACAGCCAAAAGTACTTTCCCTGGAAACAATGATCCTCCCTCTCCCTGTCTCACACCTAACAGGGCGAGTGTCTCCCTGGCCACAGAGCAGGCTTCCAGGCAGAGAAGCTGCTCAGAGTGAGCTCCTGAACATCAAGGAAAAGCAGGAACCGAACTTCTCCTTTGTGGGTTTCTACAATAGGAATTAGACCACTTAGGAGAGAGCCTCGGGCAAGTTTGGTTTCTGTAAGGGGCCTAATCCATAATTAGGCAGAGGGCCCTGCCCTTCAAGCTCCCTCTTTCAGCCTGTGCTCTAACCTTTAGATGAGAAAACACAGAAGAAGGGAACTGAGCATGTTTAGGCCATGTAATATAAGGAGGTCTAGTGGCATGCTGATACTTCCCTGTCTCCAAGGAGAGGACAGCAGCTGTCTTGCTGCTTCAACCTCCTGCTCCTGAGCTGATCCATACAGTGTATGAAAAAAATAAAGCTACAACACAGTGGGACCGAGCAGGCAGAGCATCTCATGCAAGGATCATTACACTGTTCTACACACAAAATGTCCTACACCAGCCTCTGTCCCTGCACGACTCGACTTTTCCTCCTGACAAGCTGCAGTTGAACCTTCTGTTTTAAGTAACACTTTTTTTCTTATTAAAAAAAAAAAAAAGAAGAGGAAAATTAAAGGGTTTTACTTGAGTATTGATGTTTTCCTGGAGCACTGGAAGATACAAGGCAAGGGCAGAGCTTCTTCTGAGAAACACTCTGCCACTCTTCCTGCTCCAGGATGCTCCTGTTGTCTTCTCCACACAAGTGCAGGGTGTGGAGGGGGTCCCTCTCAGGGACACTGGCCATCTTGCCTTTGCTGTGTTAGACTCTGCTGTGGTCACACAGCTCCTTGTAGGATCCAGTGACAGTTCTGTACTGAAGGGCAGCCTTCAAGACGAAGTTAGGCCAGCTGGTGTTCCCTTACAGTATCCATGCCTGTGTGGAGCTCTGCCTGCTGGCTCTCTGTCAGGCCTGGCAGCTCGCCTGTGCCTCACACTCCTCATCTTCCTCCCAGCAGCACAGGAGGGGAGCTCACTGCAGCACCACCTCAGCCCTGCTGGGTTTGCTAATGCTGGCAGCCACACCCCCAGCTCACAGGGAGAGCAGCTCCTGAGGAGGCAGGAAACCAAGACAGACCCCTGGCAGATGCCCAGTGCCTGAAAGGCTGGTCTATACTTTTCAAATATGCACATGACTCCCTGTAAGAGCTCAGTGACACCACAGTGACCCTCAACACAGCCCTGCCTGCACAGGGGCTGAGTCCTTTCTCAGCTCCTGGCACTTAACGTGACTTTCTTCCACGTTCACGGAACAGACCCAGCAAAAGTAATCCCAACTGTTTTGATCTGAAAGAACACAAATGGGATGAAATCACCTACAATCATAAAGGTGTGTTTCAGGTGCTGAGGACAAGCCAAAGTGTTTTTTTATTACTGCAACTGATTCAAAGCAAATGGAGAAATTCACATGCCTGGCACGGAGGTAAGACTTCAAATCTACTTTATATGATTTCCTACAATGCTGACTGTACACTGGGAAGCTCAGCTCTGTGCAGAGGAAGACAACTTCTGCAGTGATGGCAGCCACGTGTAACACAGATCCTCAAGTCTGCTTCTGACAACCAGTATAAACTACATTTGCTTCCATTTGGCATTTTTCCCACCTTCCTGGAAATGCCATGGTTAAACAGTTGGGTTTTCTTCCAAAAAGTTGTGATTTAAAATAAACACACACAGTTTCTTTAAGAAATGAGAACTTAATCCCAATTTCAGTGATCACTCAACTGCTGGAGGAACAGCACTCAGCACCCTGGCCTGGCAGACACAGAACAGTGGCAGCCGGGCAGCCACCTCCAGACACTGCCCACTCCTGCCTGGTGCCTGAAAGGGACTGATGATCTTCTGGGGTGAGACATCCTAATGCCCATCTCCTGTCACCACAGATATGCAGACATTGCCTATGCAAACACAGGAGCTGCCAGGAAGGGAGTGAATGAGGAGGATGTGCAGCAGTAGGGGTTATAACCTGCTCCTGTGACAGAGGAGGACGGTTCAGAAAGACACTGACTCCTGATCTGACTTTTTATTCCACCACCCATCCAGATTACAGCCCAAATCATTCACACTGTACTGTGAATTTGAACCTCCTTTGGGTCACTTCCCGTTTATGTGCGCTGCTAACAAATTCAACAGCTGCAAATCAGGGAGGGGGAAAGGGGGTTTGAGATCTATGACTGTTTCATCTGGCTTACACCTGCATTTCTGGCACATGTGCAAAGTGCACCTAGATCATCTCTTCACTGAAGACAGGGACCCCAGGAATTACCTACATCAAGTGGAAAATGTACTTAATTGACTTTTACCAAGGACAAAGGTCCTCTGGTAGACACTTTAAAAGGGCTATGTGCTACCTCCCTAAGTAGCAGTAGCAGGTTGAGTTCTGTTTCCTAATTATGTCTGACCTGGAGGACATCAAGACAAGCTATCCAGATCTCTTTTTCAACCAAGCACGAGAGCTATTGCAGATAAACTCTTCAGTGCAAAACCTGTCCTTTTGGACATGTCTTTGTTAGGATTAGCACAACAGGGCCCCTGAGAAGCATCCCAAGTAAAAATCTGAAAGGAAGTATTTGTAGGGTTGAGGAGGCCTGTACAAACAGACAGTGCAAATGAACAAGAGCCCATGATGCCTTTCAACCCTCTTACTTACTGGGTAGTGCTAGGGTTTGCCCATCCTTCTCCCACATGTGAGCCCAGAGACACTCCTGCCCTGAGCATTACACCCTTCAGCACTTACTGATGACAAAAGAAGGTGCAGTTTACACTTACTTTTACAGCTCCATTAAAAGGTGACCTGCAAATAAAAAAAAAAAATCAAGCACATTTAGTATTATGTGCTGAATGCCCCCAAATAAACAGGATTAAATGAGCATTCAGCCCTCACGTAAAATTTAGGTGAAAAGACTGGCACTGAATGTGTACTTGGTTTTATGCTCATGAAACAGAGTCCTTCTAAATAGCAATGTTCTGAGCAGTTCCTCAGAACTATTGGCTCCACATTTCTGCCTCTCCCTGCTTGCAGAGAGCACACTGGGATGGAGGTGTGGCAGAAATATTATCCCTCTGAATGGCCTGTTTCTGAAACAAGAAAGCTGGCAAAGGAGGGGACAGCAGGCAGGCCCCAGCTCCCCTGCTTTCTCTCTCCTCACCCTGCTCACACACCAAATCCTTTGCTTTCCAAATGCACTGACCTGACACTGGGCTACCCCTGTGTGGAGGCACTGGGGGATCAGACATACCTGAAGATGAGATTTTGAGGTCTGGCACAAATACTAGCAGTGCATTGCACAGCTCCAGGTAGAGCTTTTCCCTGGAAAATAATGAACACTACAGCTATTTCCCACTTGCAGTCACCACGCTGGTTTCCCCTCTTCTTTCTGTGTTTGGCCCTGCTTAACTGACTCCCCTCCCTCACCCAGCCCAGGAAAGGGTTTCTGCACATGCTTAAAACCCAGGAACTTCAATGGAGACAAGCACGTGCTCCAGTTCTTTACTGGCTGGGGTGTCCAAATGTATGCACACCTTTCTTACCAGTTCTCTTCTGTACCACATTTTGTACCTTTATTGTCAATTACCCGGTACAAAGTGATGGAATATTAGCCCATAAGTGATTTCATCATTTTATAGCTACTTATATTATTCTGATTTGAAAACATATGGACAGTTAAAAGAAGATTAAGGGGTTTCCTGTCCTGGAAAACCTTACACTGCTTCTTACACTGCTTCCCTGGCGCACATGAGGAGGCTTTTAAGCATCGTGCTGCACTTCTCAAACGACCTCGCTCTCTCCCCAGGTCTCATTTGCCATTTCTCTGAAGTGAGGCTTCCCAAAGTACTGCTTTAACCTACAGAAATACACTGCACAGGTTTCCAGAAACTTGTTCAAATAAGGTCTAGCACCTAATTTTAAAATCTGTTATAAACAGAAGCTTTGGTGCAAGAAACTTGCATCAAAATACAATCTTGTACACATTTACTGCTTGTTGGTTTTTTTAACTTGGCTTTTTTTTTCCTCATTCTTTTCTGAAATGTGGTACTGCTTTTTAGGTGCACAAACTGCTAATGTAAATCCTCAGCATTATCCTCCAAGTAAGATTCTGCCATGAAGTCTTTAAAAATACTATTTTGTAAATACAAGTGTTAAAACAACTAGAGGTGTGCACACACTCTACATCTAAATGTATAATTACAGGCAAACTGACTGACATTACCTAGAAATATTATTTAAACCAAGAAACAAAACAAACTAGTTATAAAAATTCCTGCCAACAACAATTCTTTAATTTTTACTAGACAGAGAAAGACATCTGCAATGGGTTAAGAAAGAATTTAAAAGTAACTATAATGTCAAGCAGGAGATCTTTTAAATTAAAAGTGGTAGTGAACTAAGAAAAGAGAGTTGGTTATGCCAAATTCTCACATACAGTTTAAGAGGCAGATGATGGAAGTGAACTGAAAGCACTGAAAAAAAGCTGCTGGGTTCATAATTTCTCTTAACCATCCTCCCTGAATAAACCCACCCACTTGATGTCGTTTTGCTTTCAGCTAAATACACTACTGATATGAAAGGCAGGTTGTCTCCAGCCTTGCCAGGGAAAAAGCACAGCAGAGAACAGTGCACAGGCATGGTCATGTCCCATGTGAGGCACAGCAGTGTCCTGTCAGTGCTGCTGCCAGAGCATGACTGACCACTCACAAAATAGAGGAAACCAGCCCGGGGGAAAAAAAAAAAAGGCATGGTGTCTAAACCACAAAATAAACAACAGAATAAAAGCCTCAAACAATACTTCTGTTTTATTTCATGTTGTCTGTAATAACAGTGGATATCATACTTTAGAAAAACATGCCATACCAGGAGCTTTCTATAAAGAAATAATAGCAGAGTTTATGGTTGCCCGTCTGCTCTGGCACCCTCCAAGCAGTCCTTCTAGTAATATTTCAGCATAAAGAGGCTAACTGTGTGCAGAGAGAACTGTGCATGAAACAGCAGCACTGGCTGAGCCTTGGTCCCTCAGCACACGGCTTCAAGGAGTGTTCAAGCAAGCTAAGGAAGAGCAGAACCTCTGCAGAAACTACAGCACGTTCACTGCTTGCTTAACAGCTGCAACAGGCAGAAGGAACACTGAAGTGCAGCACCCTCTCTTGAACAATTAGATGCATGATTGAAAAAGAAAAAGATACCTAAGACATACAGACTGAAATATTTAAATGTTTTTAATTACTCTACAGATTTACAGTAATTTCATTTATTTTCAGACTCAGCTGTTAGACTACTAAGCAACGCCATCTAGTGATGCTGGCCGAAAAAAATCATGCTCCATTCTTTGTTGAAAAGGTTCACTTTTGCGAAATGCATTTTTGTGAAACCATAGTATCAAGAAGTGCAAATATTTCAGTACCCATGAGCATTTTCAAACCTGCAGCAGTAACTTCGCAAAAAGGTCTGAGCCATTTTAGTTATCCAAGTAATTTACAGAACTGACAACACAGGAAGTGAGCTGGGTTAATCACATCACAATTTAAAAATGCACACACTGTGTAGTGTTGATATGATATAGGGACACACTGCAAAGACCAATAAATGACCACCAGATTTGGAAAGACATAGAGATATTATCTGTATGATAAAATTACTTATCTAATTTTTGAAGATTTGCTTGTGTGTGTAAAATACCTGCTTAAAATATGTAACCCCAGTCTTACCATTTCAAGGAAAAAGAAACCCCTGCGCAGGTTTAAACTTTCTTTTTTGAGAGGTGGAACCAGTCAGTCATCTGCTGGTGATAGCTGTGAGCTGTAATTAGCTTCTGGTGGAAATTGCCAGCAGATGCAACTAAAAGTTTAAGTCAATTGGCTCTGCTTCCTGCTTACAAGAAAATTGGCATTTCAGGGCTGCATTCCAGCATGATGGATCTAAGAAACCAAAGCTAATTTGACAAGAAAGGGAAGTGTCCCTTTTACTGGTCTGCTTTAACCCTGAACATGCTGCATGTTCATGCTGAGAATGTATCTTTTATCTTTTTTTTTCTTTTTGTTTCTCAATGCCCAAAGAAAAGTAACTATGGTCATACAAGAAATTTTCCACTGAAGAAAGGCCAGTGTTTAGTCCCAACTACTGAAATCACAGCTGTGGAGACGGGAGAGGGAGAAGATGCAAAAAATCAGAAATGGTGAACAAACGCAGCATGTGAAACAGGACTTGGAGTAGGAAGCACAGCAAGCATGAAAAGCCAAGCAAAACCCTGAAGCACCAGTACTGCAGCTGTCCACACTCAGTGTGAACCATTTGCCTGTGACAGTTCTGCACTCTGGCTGCACCACACTGCACCTTTCAACAACTCCCCAGCAAGTGCACCAGGGGTATTTGCTCTTACCCTGCTCTGGGACACACCCTGCTTACCAGAGTTTCCTGCATTTGATCAATATTTCATTATTTCAACACTCAGGACTTGATCAGCCTGCAGTGGTGGATGGGCTGTGCATTCTTGTGACCTATCCTGACCAAGTCCTCCTTCATACCTGTTCTCAAGACAGGGAATGTTCGGTGACGAGCCATTGGCATCGTTGCTTTGCCAGCGGGGCTTTGTACAAGCCTTGCTGGGATTTAACTGCCTTGTATCCAACTACCAGGGATATTTGAAGACCTCAAATTGTAAAGAAACTTCACTTCCCCAAAGCCACCATTACTTTGCAATGACCACAAGCATTTTCCAATGAGAGGTATCTACTAACTGAGTGCTGGAACTGCTCTTCAGAAATAACTTCTTAACAAATCAAGTAAACATCTCCACCTCCTTGTCAACAGCACACCTGCCTTATCGAACCAGGCAGCATGAGGAGAGGAAGGGTTTCTGCAAGCTGCCTTTCAGCACCCACTTTATCTGTCTACTACAAAACTTAGATGGTGTCTTCAAACTCACCAGAAGTGATTGGAGAAATGTAAGAAACTCACGCGTCAAACACACTAAATACAGAATTTACTCAGAAGCTTAATGGAACAATGAGGAGTTTTGTCGAGCAGCAACTCAAGCAAAGTGGCCTTTTTTGACACCGGATGGACTGGTCACATTGTAAACTATTGGAATTATGGAGATCTTGCTGCAAAAAAAACATGATAGTAGTGACTGCTTTGATGCATTTCCTGAAGAGACAAGCAGTGACAGCACAGCAGAACTGCCACAACCACTCTCACTCCAGCTGCCCCATATATGTACAATTCTTTCCTAAATATCTTTGAATACTCACTTTGTAACCCTACTATAACATGTCAGCTTCTCAAAAAGATCTCTTAAAAGGGGGTTATTTAGCACAATTTTTCTAGCAGAAAAACATATATGCACATGCTTGAGTATATTATCCTCACACAGCACTGGATTTTTCAGAAGGTTTAAGAGCACTCTTAACGATTTTATTTCCTTTAAAAAACGCCCGTTTTAATTTCAAACCACTTCCAGCATGCTAGATAGCTTTAGCTAGATGGGATCTTTTCCCCTCCAATTAAGAAGAAAAAAATCCTGTAGATCTAATCCCGCCTACAGGATAACTTGTTCTTTCTCCTTTTTTTTAAAAGCTAATCCTTACTACTTAATTATAAATTTAGTGTTTTGCACAAAAATGGGGTCTTTCTTAAGCACTCTTCTGTTCTGTTCTCCTCTGAACTGCAAAGCTGTTTCCCAAGACTTTTATCATGTCTTTCTTGTTAAACAGTTATTCTTCCTATTAAACAAGCAATAGAACAAATCCTGATTTCCCCTTAAAGCACTGGAAAAGCAAAGTTTCTGCCAAAACAATCTACACAGCCAAGATTGTTAGCTAATGTTCCTTCACTGCTCTTAAGGCTAAAGAAGCTTGCACCACACAGGAACCCATCCAGGAGCTGAAACTCTCTAAGAGAAAAGCTCTTCAGAGAACAAATTAGCAAGATATTAATATCTGTACAGAGAGAAGCAGGTAAAACTGGACTCATACTTAGCCTGAGGATTCCCTGCACACTGAAATGCTTGGAGTGCTCAGCCCAGCAACACACTGGTTTCACACTGAGTGGCTCCATCCCCCAGCTGGGGCGGGGTGCAGGACTCAGAGCCAGCCCTGCCTTAGGTCTTTTCCGATGGAAAGCAGGTGGCTGCCAAAGCAAACGTACTGTGTACAGCACCTGCACCACTCTCTGCCTCTCCGAGACACTGCTCACGCAAACCCCAACATCACCTTCACCTAAAGGATCCGTCTGGGCAGAAATATGGCTCACGGGCTTTGCTATTCCTTTTGAGACCTCAGCTCAGTTTCTGTATGCTTGCTCTTTTCTAAAGGCAGAACAAAGAGAATATTTGGCTTTAAAAATGCCTTGGAAACTACAAATGAAAAATTGCATGACAAGTGTACAGCTTTAATTACATCTCTCAAGGGGAAGAGATAGCATTTCTGCATCCCCATCTTGGCTTCTCTCTGCCCTGCAAATTCGTAAGATGATCGGAGGTACAAATGTTCGTATTTGTAGGGGGAAAAATGACCTACATTACATTCCTAGCAGATCATGTAAATAACAGGATGTAAAGTCTTACAGAATTAGTTTACATTTGAAACATTTTCAAAATATTGTTTTAGCTGGGTATAATAGACCACCATAAGATGTGACACACAGCAAACACAGGGCTGCAATTAAACAGCTGGCAAACAGCCAGAAAGAGATAAAGGCCCAGGCTGTCACTTGCTAGACAATATATATGGCTATTTTGGCAGCCAAAATGAATGTGATAATTGAGCCATGACACATTAAAAAGGCACACAATTTCCAAGGAAAGAGTTCCTGAGCACTAAACAGGGAGCATCTACAGCGTGCTTACAGCGAGCCACAGTTTGTGAGTAATAACAAGATGACAACTCAGTGGTGCCAAGCCAGCCTTGCCTCATGCACTGCACCACTGTCTGCACTTATTTACCACAGAAATACAGCAGTCAAGCCCACCATGTCTTCACCGTGGTCTTTAGAAACAAAGGGAATCCAAAGAGTATGTAGCACTGACTTGAAAAAAATCTGCATGATTTTTATATTAATAAGGATTTTATACAATAGCATTTCTATCTCCAGAAATCATAGTACACTTGATTTGACTTCCAACATCCAGAAAAGGCCCAATCTATATAATTCAGTTTAAAAATAAAAATATACAGTAACATATAAAGAGTAAATAACTCTTCAAAATCATCCTTTTGCTGTAAGGGAAAATGACTGTTTTGCTTAAGACATGAAGAACTTCAACACTGTCAACAACAGCTGTTTGGAAAACAAAGTCCAGGAACTTTTCTAGTGTTTCACCGTATGTCCTATTAAATAACCTAAGGACACAACAAACAAACAAATGTAGGAAATGAAGACATGGTTTTAACACCCAACAGCTCTATAAAGCCCCTATAAATGCACTCTATCAAATTAACATGCTGACATCAATTGCATTTCCTTCTTGAGTAAAGGACTTGAAAGCCTGTACGTTCTCAGCCCCCAGCCCATTCATTGACTAACCTCCCCATAGTGTAGGTACTTCACTAGAATTATATAACAGAAGGTTAAATTTAGACTCTATTATAGGAAAACCCCTATGAAGAGTTTACTTCCTAATTTTAGTCTAAACTTAACCCCATTAAAGGTGTATTCAAATAAAGAAATAGCACATGTAGATTCCCCAAACATAAGGTGCAGTGCATCAAGAGAGCTTACAAAAGAGTAAGAACCCACTCGGAGATCCACTCACAGCACAGATATCCAGAAGACAACTGCACAGCTTTCCATAATGTTAACACCAGTGAACCACAACTGACGTGAGGGATACTGGCAAAACTTCTGTAAATGATCCCCTGTCTGAAGCATCAAAGCAGCAGAGGAAAAGCTTTCCAGATATTAAAACAGGGTCTCTTCAATGCAAATTAATTTCTTTTCTCAAACAAAAACATCAAAGTGCTCTAAACCATTCAGATTTCCCCAGAACAAACTCCCTAGCCACCTCAAAAAACCAACATAGGCTTCCAAATCCAACAACCAGAGCAAACCAGCATTGCCATACTGGGCCAAAATAAAGAATCAGCATCAATACTTGACTTTGTACTAAAACCACTGCAACTGCAATAATTACATAATCTACTTTTACAAAATTATCTTTAATGGCTGTGATAGTAACTTCATTAAGTGTGAGTAAAGGAAATGGAAAGGCTTAAAGATGAGGTCAGAACATGCACTTTTGGCTGCTTCCTCAGGAGATGCATCAAATAAGTTATTCATGTCTAAGGAACAGCAGACTCTTAAGGGTAGCTGTGGCCCCCAAAAGAAAAATGAAACCATGACACACATTTTTCTGACCCAAATTAGAAACAGCATAAGGGGACAATTGCAAGAATATATTAGTTGACCCTCATCTGAAAGTTTCATACTGTTGCAAGCATAAATGGCATATCGTAATAGTGAAATATATTAAAAAAATATAGTCTTTAAATTTTTTTGCCCCCAATACTGCAGCAGACACACAGGATATTATTCCACAGGCTCTGTCAAGTGATGTTTAGTGGCAGCTGAAACAAGGCCAATTCACACTTCCTTCAAAAAAGCACTTAAACACGCACATAGTTTCCTAGAAAAGGTGAGAAAGGTGTGCTTTCTCTGACTCAGGGCCACAAAGCAGAAATGCAGTAATTAAAAATGTAGAAACAAAAGAGGAGTGAAGAGAAGTAAGTTCCAGTTATTTAACATACCTCATATACTTGCATCTTGCACAAATATCCTATGAAATCTCAGTTTCATGGAACTAAACTGCAATCAAAAATTAAATTTTCATATGGGTTAGGAGAAAGTAGGATGGAAAACTGGTTTAGAACATGAAACAAACACACTTAAGTAGCTTTGCAGTATGAGAACCTTTGAGAACTGTGAATAAAACTGGGTCAGACAGAAGAGGCAAGACTGAGTAACTTAGATGAAGAAGAATGCTACAGGTAGGTAGTTTATTTACACCTAACAGGGAAATCAGAGAGTGTTTCCTGCTATGGCTACATTAACTCAAATCAACCTTTGGCCACTAGTAATGAGCTGTA
Source organism: Petroica traversi (assembly GCA_025920805.1). NCBI lineage: Eukaryota > Metazoa > Chordata > Aves > Passeriformes > Petroicidae > Petroica > Petroica traversi. The sequence goes on from JAHLSL010000093.1 coordinate 5,339,635, forward strand.
ATTGCAAAAGAAAATTTGGAAATACAAGGAAATATAGGAAAACTTTAATCTTCAGCTGCATAGAGTAGTAGCTCTAGAAAGGTGTGTCCCAATATAATGCAAAGCACTAATCCTCCCCACAAAGCAGAATACCCTGGAATAGATAATAACATTCTCTGCGAAGTAAATCCTCTATTTATTTATACTCTGGCACAGTTTCTAAGTGTTTACATTTATTCAGTAAGCCAAAAAATTACTCAGACTTATTTTTTCTTTAACATATAGAAGAATAGCAAAGCTCTGAACACCTGAACCATAATTAAATCTATAATTCATACAGCAGCATGAAGACTAATACATAAATTAACTCTACCTGCCAGAAGAATTAACAGTATCAGGAACAACTTCCTGCTGATTCCAAAAACGAGAATAGAAAGGCTTTAAAGTAAAGCTTCTATCTTTCAAACTTCCCTCAGGAAAATGTTTTCCCCCAAATTTCTATTCCAGTGGTGATCCAGACTCCAGCATTGAAACTTCAGAGAAAGCAGTGACAGACTGAGAGGCGCAGTGCCCGTTAGCACAGGCACTGGAGCCACGCTCCGAGCACACTCGGCTGCACCCCCAGCACACCGGGCCCAGCACTGCTCCTCGCCAGCAGAAAGAGGTGTCCTGGCTTGTGCTGCACTGCTGGCTCTGCAGCAGAGCTGGGCTGCCCCAGGAACGCTCCTAACAGACCTTTCAGCCTCTTAGGAACACGTGCAGCTGGTGCAATTTCACACTGCAGTTTATCCCTAAGACAGAACAGCACAATGGGGTGTTTCTGTGTCCTGCTCTGCATCCAAACTGGATAAAGGCCAGGCTCTGGCTTGCACCTAGCTAAGAGACTGGAGTTACACACTGCAGCAGTGCCAGGATGACTCACGGTGCACTCTGCCAGATGACTTTGAAGGGAACAGAGTTGCATATGGAAAGCACAAGCAGATGTAGCACAGCATCTCTCAGGCACTCTCAAGCATTCATTGCTTGTGGCATCTACTGCAAAGCTAACCAGAACTGACCCCTCGCTCTGGGATCAGCGACCAACTTCAGAAAAAGATCAACAGAATTACTTTCAGAAATAACTTTCAGTGCACTGCATGGACTGCTCACTGCACAATTGAGTGTTGCCTTTTTTTTTTTTTTCATTTGGGCTTCAAAAGTCAATGGCTCTTTCAAAGTTAAGAAACATGGAACTCTTCTGGGCATAAATGGATCAGGACTAAGACCTGGGGCAATACAGTCTCTCATAATTACCTGTTCTTCACACACTTCCTAGAAGCAGAAAACCAAAATGATATTTCTATTGGTGTAGCATTTTTTTTCTCAAACAGCACTCTTATCTTCCCACTTCCTGAAACCAGCTGCTATCACACTGGTGGGCACGTGTCATCTTTACTGGAAAGCTGCCCAGCCTGGATGGATGATTTTAGCAGGGAGGTATCCAGCTTATCTCAGGTGTGGGGAGAGGTGTGTTCACTGTCATTCCTGTCTCCTTACTCGGATGTTTGAAAACAAAAAGAGAGTGCAAGCAAGCACAGCTGAGTCTAACAACCCAGATAAGAGATTTTATTTACATTTATTTTTCCAAGGTCAGAATCTGGAAGTAAAGAAAAATTAAACACACCAACTTGCATTTGCCAGAAAAAAAAGAAAGCAGAGTTACCAAAACCACTCTTGCAGTCCAGCCTGAATGAAAAGTAGGCAGCAGCTGTCTACAGCACAAATATAAAGCATGGTCTGCAGAGAAATTCAGAGGTAATGCAAACAGCTTAAATAGCATCCAGAAGGATGAAAAGTCACTTATCAGAGTAGTACAGCTCCCATCTCTCTCCATTTCCTCCATCCCTGACCTCACCTTCTCTAATTTCTAGTAAGGCACACTGGTCATTGTACAGGAATTTTGCCAGAATGCCCTTTATATATTGGAGAGGCACATGGCGCTCTGCCTACAATAGTTGCTTCAGTATCAACAGCCGCCTCTGTTAGCTTGTCTTCTAACTGATAAGAAATAACTTTGCTTCTTCTATTCCTAAAACAAACAAATAAAAAACCCCAAGCAGGTTTAACAGAAAACAAAGACTTTAAATAATGTTAGTCTGCAGTATTACCATCAGAAATAAACCAAATAAAACACTTGAAAGTAAAATGCTTTCACTGTAGTCGTTTTCAAAGAACCTTGAAAGCAACTGATTTCTCCACATATGGCTCTATTTAAGGTTTGTTACTCTGTATTATCAAACAAATCACTGCTTTGTTTTGATGATGTCCCTTTCACTTCAGAAACTTCTTTCTTTCTTAAAACACCAAGTGTGTGCTGTGGTATAACTAAGTATACCACCCGGAATTCTGGCTTATAAAAAAAAAAAGGAAGAAGCAAACCAAACTCAAAATACACAGCAAGCAGGTTGCTACTGCAGCTCTTCACACTACCCCAGCAATCCAAGACTCTGTGGAGGAAGTGGAACATGGAGCTAGGCACTACCTGGCTGTATAAAACTTGTATGGGTACCATACAGGATCTCTACTCCAGTCAAGAAATACTTTTGCAGTCATTGACTGTGCTCCATGTGAAGACCACCCTCTCAGATTAAAGTTTACTCATGCTTGTAGAATTTTAGGTTCTATAGTACTTCTACCTTTTGCATTAGAATTTATATCACTAGAGTGATGCTTAATGTGCAGGAGGCTGTGCTGTGTAACTTAGATCCCTTAGATTTGCTTCCATGTGAATATAGCCTTAGAGTGTTCAGTGCAAGTTGATTTTAGTCTCTTTGCATTAGCTTTATAGAAATCAAGCCAAAACTCATTATTTTCCTTTTAAGTCCAAAGCTTTGAACAGAAAACCTGGTATTTGCCAACAGGATGTTGGTTCTCTGGGCCCTCAGGGTGTCTGTAGAGGGAGATGTTGTTAAATCTGTAATGTCCAACTGCAGCTTTTGCCATTGATGTTAATGAAGCAGCTACAGACAAACCCTAGGTCCCTATGAACAACCTAGGGCAGGCCCTGATGCACAATGACCACACAGAGCTCTGTGTCAGCCAACCAACCCTGCACCACTTCACTTGTGTCTCAGATCTTTCAGCCTGGAGGAACTCTTTGATGTCGGGATACCAGGGGGAAGGACAAACACCAGCCAAAGTGTTAGCAAACCCCAGGCAGTGGAGACACAGTAGACAGGTCCTTTGCCACAAAAGGAGCATTTGGGGAGGAATCAGCCCATTGTCTGCTGCAGTAGCAGCCTTCACAGCAAGAGCTACCATCAGCTGAACATCTCTCCTATTGCGTAGTTACTGATCTATTGAAGCACTTTCCCCCAAAATTCACTGTGCTCAAAGTATTTACAGAATAAATGCTTTACTGAAATTGCAAACAAAAATACCTTCCTGCTGCTAACCTTCCCTTACAGAAAGGAGAGCACCCAGGTTTCCATTTGCCCAATGAAAGCTGACCAGCTGATGCTCTACTGATTCACTCTGTTACATTTTGGTGACTTCCATGGCTAGGCTTCAGAGTGAAATGACAACCTGAGCTCAAACCTAAACTCCCTCACCTCAGCTTCAAGCTCAGTGAGCTGAGCCAGCATTGTTGAGAACCCTTGGCTTTCTACAGCACCTGTACTGCTAAGGCACTCACAGGGTGGCCCGAGTGCTGGGCACAGCTACCTTTGCTCCAGCTATGTTAAACAAGCCCCAAAAGGCAGGCTGGCTTTGCACTGAATGAGAACCTTAATTTGCTTAGTGATTTCCAGCCCCGTCACTGCAGCTACATGAAGAGTTTCTGGCAAGGGAGGAACTCACCTCCAAGACAATTGGTTGTGAATCCCTGAGGCTGGCCTTTAGCTTTGCCGTCTGTTCTTTGACTTTGCTGGCTCCCTTCCCAGTGCCTGCACCCTTCTGCATGCCTCAGAGAGGAACTACTCAAGTTTATAGCAGCATTAACTCATCAGCTGGAAACCTGCCAGGCTGCTTACATTTTCACTACAATCGTCTGAGCTCTGATTCCAGAGGGTGCTGCGAGACAGGATCCATGGTCACAGACAGAGCTACACAACTGCTTTCTGATGTGCCTGGATCCATTTGGGCTGCTGGGCAAGATGCATTAGTCTTTGCATAGCTACTGCAAACTGCCTCCCAGAGAAAAAAAATGCCTCTTGCTTCTGTTTAGCTCAGTGTTGGAGATACTTATGTGCCTGTGGAGCAAACACAGAGAATCCAAGCACAGAACATATGAAGTATCAAAAATCAAGGTATACTGCACAACCAGTGCTGTTTGTGTGATAACACGTGCCTAGTTTATTTCTAGTTAGCAGAAGGTGACAACTCTGTGCAATTAAAGTAGGATTAGGTAAAAATTAAAACAAAGCATAAATTGGGGGGGGGGACAGAGTGGAATAATAAATCAGCAGAAAAATCACAGGACATTTGCTTTTTTGACTGACAACAGCACAACAGTACACTTACAGTGACTCTTTAAATAATTGCTGCTGCTGCTTGGAATCATAACATCTGTATATCTTCCACGATGATTGTAATATAAAACCTTGACTAAAATACAGTTTCTAAATGAAGCAAAAATCACTTCCCCACAAGCTTTCCTTTAGCATTTTTCCTTTAGCATAATTTAAATCCAGTATAAATGCTAGTTTGGTCAAACTGGTTGTTAAGAGGTCACTTAGTCTATTTCCTGCTTGAAGTAGAATCAACAGTATCTAAACTGCTCCTGTCAGTCCTTTGTTTCTTAAAAACCTGTGGCAATGCAGACCCACCACCTTTTCCATGCTGTCTTTGTGTCCAGGTACTCCTACATCCATATTAGGTCTTCATTATAGCAATTGAAGTTGCCTTTCATAGCCACCAAATCTGGACTAGCAACAACTGCCTCATTTCCTTTGCAGCAACTTTCTTCTACATCTGAAGATCTTTTCCTTTCTTTCCTCCTTCCTTCAAAGCATATGATCCTCAAATTGTAAAGAACTGCTCCTCATCCAGTGTTTTTTCCCCCATGGATTTGTGCAGCTACTAAAGCTCTGTACCTTGCAGTTCTCATTATTAAATGACATTCTATTTTTAAGGTGACTTCCTACATTTGCCCCCATCACTTAACATTCTTGTCCAGTCCTCCAAAGTGCCTACAACCCTTTCCTCCCCACTGTTAGCTCCAATGCAGTATTTATATGCTCTAGGCCAGTATCATCATCAATAAGGAAAAAGTCAATTACTAGGGACTATCAGATGGTCCTTTACAGATTCTTCCAAGCTGAAAATGACTCACTGCTAACTCCAGGTCATTTTGGTGTTTCATCAAAAAAAATCTTACCCGTCCTTTGTTTCTGAAAGCAATGCTTACAAAGGTAGTTTAATCATTGTCAGCTAAACTTGTATCCGAGTTCCTAAAAGGGCTGGCCAGTCTGTTTTCCAGTAAGTGCTATAAAATTAACAACTGCTTCAGCCACAGTTCTGAACTAGGTAACAGTAAAGTGCACTCTCTGCACAGGGAAAATTAATCCAAATTAATGCAAGCAGGCTAGGACTCATTTATCACCTCAAAGTAAGGCATCAGTGTAAGGGAACAGGACAGTTCCTGGACAGCTTAATGGTACATGTGCTCCTGTCTGAGATGGCAGCTGGATATCCCTGCTCCTGCCTACCCAGCCTGAACTCAGAAAAGGTATTTACCTGATCTGTCTCAAAATGTCCCACATCTATGCAAACTCGAGTTACACCAGTTCTCTCCATACATCAGTTTTATAGGAAGTAGGTAGTTTTACATAAAGGGTTTGGTGGTGTTCAGCTGATTCTCTTGTATTTGCATTTTGGTAATTTGAATTTGAAGTAGGTGTCCCAAGTCTGTAACAGTAAAGAAACTGATACACAGAGACAAGTCAGTCTGAGGGGGAAGCACTCAGAGCTAGGACCTTGCCACACATACTATTTATCACAAACTAAGTATGACAGGCTGGCAGTGGTGAGCGATGCACAGTTTGAGTATAAAAAGAAATATATATATACACATGGCATATTTTATTGAGTTTTATCACAGAGCCTGAAGAGCCTTTGTACAGTTACACAAATGGATATCAAAAAAGTAGATTTATCCTTAAGTCTAAGACTCATTACTTGGCATTTTTCACAAATTCTTGCACAACGATGCCTAAAGAATTGTTTAAAAAACTGGTCTGTCAGGCTTTTCTATTGTTTCCAGATAGGACATAATGAGCATCAGTTCTCTAACACCAGTAGCTGAATGAAAAGTGTTTGAACTATTTCTGCAACTTTAAAGTAGACAGACAACCATTAATTTTTTATTTTTTTCTTTGACAGTAGTGCTATTGAAACCTAGTGAAATATCTATATAATCTTTGGACTCACACATAGACATTTCAGAGCAGGTAGGACAGTGCTGTGGACACTGCACACACAAGTGTCAAACCTGCAAATCGGCAGGCATGAGTAGATATGTTGATTTATGTTGCATAACCCTCTCTTAATTATGCCACTGAGAATACTTGCATGAGAAATTCACTGCGTGTGGGCTGATAAAAACCTTGGTTTATAGCTTGCTGGAGGTCAATACCAGCAGAAGAAAAAAAAACCAAAACTTGAGGCATTTTGAGTTAGTGGATCTGTTATCCAGTCTCAACTGAAAAGAAAGTAATTTAAGTATTCTCACAATTCAAAATGTTCAGAAGTTACACAACCTTCACTATTGCATTTTTAAAATGAAAATACTTTTCATTAAATAACAGTGCACTCTAGCTCTACTTAACACTTAAATGTTTTACTGAAATGCCTTTCTAAATTTGCATCATCCCTCTTCCTTAAGCAGTTTCACTCATTACCCAGCAAATAAGGTAAAAGCCACTCTGTAACATAAAGATTGTTACTACAACTGGACAGAAACACAAAAATACCAGCCTTCTGATTGCTGTGCTAAATTAAATTATACCACTCTTTCCTACTCTGAGCTGGACTTCAGACTTCTAGTTAGAAAAAGGGAAGAAAGAGTGAGAATGGAAGAAAATGCTTAGGAGAAATAATTCTAGATATATCAGAGATGGGCAATACTAACAAGCAGAATTTCAATATTCATTTGAGGGTTACTTCAAACATATTTTTTACAGGAGCCATGAACCCTCTTCATTGTATTTTTTTTTAACTGAAAACTTCAGTAGAGGGAAGGAAGTGTTAGAAATAATCATGTGCGTTTGTATTCTTGAAACCATTCTGCAAACTTCAGCTTTCTTTTCATGTAGAAAGCATTTATTGCACTCAGTGGTGACACAGTGCTGGGCAGGGAGAGACAATAAAAAGCATAATGTAAGCGTCAGAAAATATATTGTAAAGTAGAGTTTGGGTGATGGTTTTTTAAATTTTGCTCGTTCAGCTTCAGCATAAGCATTTGTGCACATACTTTCAACATAACCATCTCTTACATACCTTAATCAACTGCTCTTCTATAGGGAACTATTTAGTGTTCACAACTGGGTTTTCACTGCAGAAGTGGAAACCAGAAAAACTGACAATTTTTTTTTCTCACGGGATTCAGTATTTAGTAACATGAAGACATTTGCCCAACAAGAAATTAACAGAATAAACACAAAATTGGGGGACTTGCACTGATCTGAAAAGTCAACAGCTTGAGTGGAAGAAAAAAGCAGGTACATGTGAAGATGGGCACACACTTGTGCTACTGTAGAAAGGCCTGCTATTTGACTGCATGCAAAATATTCTTTCTCCTCCTGATTTCATAAAAGCAACAGAATGCCTGGTTTTGACAAAGAGGAGATGGAAACTTACTACATTTGAGAGACAAAGGAACAGATTGACTTATTCATATCCTGGTGTGTGTGGCAAAAAGCTTTGTGTGAACAATGCCTACTCCGAGAGGAGAGAGGAAAAATCCAGCAGAGTTCATTTGAATCACCTATTTAAACCATTTAAGCAAACTTGGATAATTTTTTCTCCCTTTCCCCCTCCCCCCCTGCCCTCCCGGGGGAGCATTACAGAGTAATCACATGAATCTGCTTCACTTTGTGACTGGAGTAGTCACCCCTGTGGCAGAACTGGAGCACACCACAGCTGTGCAGTAACATCTTTAACAGGCACAACTGTTTGCAGAGTAAACATTTGCCTATAACCTTACTGTAGACAGAGTATGTTAACAAAAGGAATGCTTCTACAAGCTTAGCTGCAGCACCTTCCTCCCAAACACAAGGCTGCAGTAGCTCAAATCCAGCGCTACCTCTGCACGTGGCCGAGCCTGCACCACCAGCATCATTGTTCATTGCTCCTCATTGTTTCAGACAGCTCAACTGAAAGAGCTTAAATGGCTGGTCTGAGGAATACCTTCACAATATTGCTTTAAACACATACTGCAGTGCTCCCACACTGATGGAATAACAAGCACAGCCCGACAGTTACAAACATCTGGATTGGTGGGTCCATAGCTGAAGCAGAAATGGTGTTTGCCTGCCAGGGCTTTGCAGGCATTCTTCTTTGTGTCAAACTCCAGACCCTGGCGTTGGCAACACTCTGTGGTGTAGAATTAGCCCAAGATGTGGCAGTAATGAAAGGGACAAATGCAGTTCTTAGGAAGCAGAAGGATGCTGTATTAAAACAAAACCCCTACATGTCTTGCTTCCAGTTGCTGTTAGCCCACATACTTTGGAGTGTTATTTCAAAATACGTAATTTCAAAATAAACAACTCATAAACCATCAACCTACTTGTAAGTCTAGGAGAGGCTACAAACAGCAAAATCATCAAATGTCACCTTTTGTAGTACTGCTCAAGAAATCACATTACTATGTATTAGCATACAAGGCCTGAAAAGAAATAGGAATCAATATCCTAATCCCTATTAAGGAAATCCAACAGACCTATAAGGTCAGGCACTCACTGGCTAGAGGATGAAACAGAGCAGGGAGCCTTTGGGGTGACCCAAGTAGCTCTCTCTTATTACTAAGTCCCATTTCCCAGCAGCTACAAAGAAAGCAAGCTGTTTCTCTGACCAATGCTCCAAGGCATGTGTTTTGCCTGGCCTTTCCTCTTTACTTTCTTCTTTTTAACCACTTGCTTTCAAATATTTGATTTTTAATTTAACAAAGAAAAGAGATTAAAGCCAATTTACAGTACAGCATATAAAAGACTTACATTCTCCCACTTGCCTGGGGAAGATGCACAATTTCAACTTACCACTTTTTAAACCACATGAATTAAGCTCTGAGAGGATTCACAGAATTTGGTGTTTGCATTCATTTCCTACGAAGTTTATACTAAAGTGGATTTGTTGTAAAATGGGCTGTAAACTATAAACTAAGCTGCCATGAGTGTTATTAAATTGAACTTCAAAAACTTTTCCACAAAGAAGAACAATGATTAATTTAGGAATGGAAATGAGGAAGAGTGAGCGAAGAAAACTGGGAGTACACATTTTTGTTGTTGTAGATCAGTAGTGCAGCCAGGAACAGCTAAAGGAAGCTGCTATAAATCACAGCACCCTGGGAACAGCCCCACTTGTGCCAGCCCTAAAATCCAGGAAATACAGAGAGCGTTGGAGCCAGCAGTGCCCTTCCCCACCTGAGCTGCAGCCTCCACGTTGGGCAGGTCAGAACAGCAGCCTCAGGCATAACCTTAAATACAGAGCAGTGACCTCCGATCTAAACAGTTTATGCTGTGAGCTGAAAATAGTTATTCCAGATATGTCAAACTTATTTAAGAGCATCTCTGCAGCCCAGATTTGCCATGCACTATGTGCAAAGTCTTTGCAGCATCTACCTGAGAGTCTGTAACAGTGGGGCTTGGCACACTTCCATACCTTGAAGTACGTATAAGTGCTTGGCCACGGTTTGAAACTGAGCTGCCTAGCAGCAATAGGGCCAAGATCTTTTTAGCTTTGCTTTATGCTATTAAAAGCACAAAAGAAATTAAATACAGCACACTGCACCAAGTAGCACAGCTTTGAGTTAAGGCAGCAAAAGCAAGAAAAAATGGAATGAGATACCTGTGTCCTCAGTGTACCTATGTGTCCTAGTGCTATGGTGTATGTTGGACAGTAATTGACTTGTTTCAGACTTTTCTGTTGGACAGGAGAAAACACGAGTGGAAAACAGCACATAATTTTTTTCCAACATCTTTAAGCCTAGGACTGAATTTAATTTTATTGCTTTTGATGTTTTATCTTTCTTGAAAATCACACCGAAATCACAGGAATTTAGAACTACTGCATGTTAAAGAGAAAAGCTATCAGCATGAAGATATTAAGTTTTATAGCTGGTACCCCTGAGATGCAGCTTATATTTACTGCTCACAAACATGATAGCACAATACATGACACCATGATTTTTGCAACAGTTCATTGTCCAATTAAAAGAATCAGAAATCTGATTAACAGAAATCAGAAAGCAAGCAAAAACTACTGTTTAGTCAGTTTTACTGTGCCTGTCATTCTGCTATCCCAGCGCCTAAAATAGAAGTCAATGTGCAGCCCAGGCCTGTTCAGCATACCCAGGAATGGGGCTTTCTTGGGGCTCTGACATTTTTATAAAGCAGATGTTATAGCAATAGATGTGACTGCAGGAAAAATAACTGCTGGGGAAAGCTACACCTCTTTTGCATGAGAATCACAGTGCAGCCAGTCGGTGTCGTTTTAAAGTAGTTAAATGAGCCTTGGGTCACTCCCATGGGGTGACTCTGGGCAGGTGAGAAGTGGCAGCAGGTATCTGTATTTAACATGATATTAGAGCGTTCAACATAATCCTCAGTATTTGTACTGTATCCTGTTAAAGTAACATTTAGCATTTTGTATGTGCCATTACTGCATTTTTAAAATTGCCAAGTTTTCATTACTTATGTAACTGAATAACAAGAAGGACTATCAGCATCCAAGGGCATTAGCTGCCAGTTGTATTCTTGTGAAGCTTGCAACACGTGGACTGCAAATGATAAGGGTGTGCTCTAGAACTGGAGGAGAAGCAACTGTGCATGAAAAACTGTTCTTGGGAGAACTTAGACACAAGGTTTTTATTTTTAAAGCACATGCACATATGCCCAAATTATACAGACTTTTAAATGTTTTGGGTTTTTTTTTTTTAAAAATTCTTTTTCTTTCACAAGAAATGACATAAGTAGCATTCTGCTGCTTGTTGCATGAAGAGCAACACAGAGGTGTCATCAGCCTGCTGTGTTTGTCTGTAGCCTAATCTGTGCTACTACACCCTATGAGAAAGTAAAAGTGTCAATTGTTTCTGCACATAACACACAGCTGTAGTCACCTCTTGGTACCAGAAAGGCTCCTTCCAACAAGTCAGTTTCACTGGAACAGTAAATACTTTGGGCATTGAAACTCTGTTCAAAATATTTATCATTAAAACCCAGATCTTCTGTTATAGAGCCTTGTTTCTCTTGTAGGTATTTTTTTTTTTTCATTTTGCAAAAGGTAAAAATGCACTCATCAAAAAGTTATTACTGAATAAATCCACTAAATTCCTCTTAAAAATACCTATGGGAACAGAAGCATTGACTTTCTCACTGGCAAAAAATAACATTTTCTCCTACTCTCTGTAGGAAAGAAACTTGAATAATTTTAGACACATTGGGGGGTTTTCATCATTCTCAACAGCATTCCTGAGCATCTGGCTGTACCAGCTCACAAGTAAAATGGTCTACAATACTCTTGTGCTAATATGAGAGGAACATGCTTTCTCAAATAATACTGCAGAGTGTGTAGGGGGAAGCTTCTCTTTCTAAAAGCTGTAACTTGCTGTACCCAAAACTGCTACAATTATCTTTTTGGCAACTGTAAGCAAAGTGTCAGGGTTCTATTTCATTTACGTACTTTCTCTTCTACCATGCCCCTTTGATGGTCCAAATAGAAAGTGCAAGACCAGCATAGAACTAGATTCCAGTAATTTATTTAAAGTTATCTAAAGTAGTTATTTAAAACCAAACCAAAACAAAACCACCACCCCTCCAAAAAAGAAAAATAAAACCAGAACCTAAACAAACAGAGCCACTGATCCTGCATGCAAATACATCAGACTGCCACAGGCAATCTACAACACTGTCCCCAGGACAAGACGCCTTCACCACAAATTCAATAAAACACTGCTCTGGTTTAGCCCCTGCACTCATGGATTAGTGAGGCAGAAGAACAGCTCATATTTTATCAAATTCACAAAACACACAGCAAACCTTTGCAAATATTCAAAAGCCAAACAATTCCAACACAGAATCAGAAAGCATTTCCAGCATTTTTTAAAAACCCGTACATGGCTCAGTGTTACACGAGTTATTAAGAAACCTTCCAGTCAGAAATCTCACTGAGATGTCTCAAATGAAAGCAGCATTATTTAAATGTAGCTTTACTGCAAATCTGAACACTGGATGCTCACAGCTAATGAGGATTTTTATGCATCCTTTAAACAAAAGTAAAAAATGCAAAAGATTTAAAGATATCAGCTAACTGTACTACTATCTAACTTTCCTACAGACCAAGTACCTCAATTCCAAACTGTCACTTTAAGACTAAATCACTCAGTCTTCCATGCTTAAAATTTCATTTTCTAAAACCTAACAGAAATGCCTTCCAACTTGGGAACTTCCTAAAAAATATTATTTATCAAGAGACTACAACTCTGACCAACAGACGCATAAATTGAGAGGCAGTACTTCAGTTTATCTGTTAAACAACATACTAAGAGAAGGCATATAAAATTCACATACTTTATTTCAGAATTAAATGATCACTCTAGAAATTCAGCACTCAAAAACCCAGTTCAAACTACATGCAGACATTAAGTTGAAAGTTTCAGGATATTTTGACATTCATATAATTATTGTTTTACGGAGGCAATGACCAGCAATGAACAACAAACTGAACAAATTTGACTGTGTACATCAATCACTAATGACTACACCACCAACACGCAGCCAAAATATCAAACTTCAGTCTCAAATGTTTTGTATGCTTGTTCAATCTGCTGTATGCAATTTCTGTCTAACAATCACCCGTCATAAACGCTAAGTTTCCCTTTTGTTAACCCGAGCACGTTAATTTGCTACCACCGACCACAATTTAAGAAGCCATTACATACCTGCAGTTAGGAGGAGGATCAAGGGTTATTTCAGCTAGCTCCTTCTGGATTCTGTTGGTGAAATGAGAACAGACACAAAGCATTTGAGATAGTCTATAGAATAAATCAGGGAATTACACTGCCCTCTACCACCATGCAGTTAAATGCAAGATTGGCTTTGCCTTCAGTAATGCTAACATGGCTGCTTCCTCTTTGTTCTCAGAGGCATAACCCAAATCCCACAGCTGAGAAACTTTGCAGCTTTTTTCCTGCTCCACGCTGCATGTAAACAGAACACTTACAGCTGAGTTGGGTAGAAATTTCCCACAACTATTCAGAAAAGTAACTCTTTTTCCCATCCGAGCACTTTTTACCAGGGAGATTTTCTTTTCAAGCTAATATGCAAATGAGGCGGGGGGGGGGAGCCTGCACAGGCAGATTTGACAATGACTTTAAACCGGAGCTACAGGACCTGTGACTGAGGCTCCAGTGAACTGTGCTGGCAGCAGACACACTCTTTTCACAATATTTTACCTACTACTTTGCAGCGTGTTTAAAAAGTGGATTTGCAGATCTGCCAGGCTGTCTCTGTCACTGGAATAATCTCTCTGGATCAACTTTGCTTCTCTCCATGCCTTCTGCTGCCTTTCCTCCCTCAACCTTATACAGTAGCTGTATTTACATGATAAAAAGTGATAAAATGACTTGAAATAACCTGTGCTTAGCTTTACTCTATAACAACCATTCACAAGGAGTTAAAATCTGGAAAATGAACACTGAAAACTTCCTGTCAATTTCAGTTTATTCAGGTACATAAGAGGTGCAATTTCAAAATACACATGTTTAACTCATCTTAATAATACCATGTAATATTTATCTTCACAAAAGGACCCACATGAGCAAAACTATGAATTTCATGCAAATAGCAGGTGTCAAAATACGGGCTAACAGAAACTGCTCTGGATGTCCTTGCATTAATACCAAGAAATTCAGTCAGCCTACTAAACCCTCTGAGAAGCATGGAATTAGACTTGGAACAATTAAGTGAAATAAAGACAAGATGGAAAAACTCAGTATCAAAAACCTGTGTCTCAGGCTTGCCAAATAAAGACAAGTAACAACAAATTACAAAGGCTACATAGTAGTTGAAAAACTTTTTTGTCTTTAGCCAGTCCTGTTTCAAAGGGTTTCTTTAACAAGCTCAGAAGTCATCAAAGCCATCCAGTCATTCTCTGCAACAATTTTAACATATTTCAAAAAGAATTTACTACATGTAAGTCCAACACAAAATTACTGAAGTGTTCCTAAAAGTCGGAACTACAACATTCACGCTGAATAAGCAAAATTTGAAGCTACTACAGCTATTTTACAACTTTTCTTGCTATATGATACTTGTAAATGTTTGCAAGGAAAAGCAACTCCAGGGACAGGACTGGAAAGTTATGCTTCATCTTCAAAGACTGCTGGAATTAAAGAATTTAAAGCCTGAGTATTTCACACAGCTGATCTTCGAGAAAATTACCAGAGTATACATCTTGAGAGCCAGAATGTCAATAACCTTATATGCAAATGAACGTGCAACTAGTGTAACTAAATAAGGTTTCTGCAGATTCTCATATTTAAAGAGGTACCGGTAGAACATCATGATTTAAATCCACAGATCTTAAGGGAGAAAAGTCACCTAAGTTTCTCCCAAGAGAACTACAGAATGAACCCATTCCTTCAAGGTGTATAAGGCTCTCCTGTGCATCATCATGAAAAGCTCTCATAAGGCCCAGAGAAGCCACTGGGGTTTTAGGACTTCTTTAATTAGAGAGCATTGCCTGTCATCAGTCTACAGACCATAATAAAGTACTCCAGGAGGACTCCACCCTGTACCAATCAGGCATGGAAACCCATGCCACAAAAAAAGGGCCAAGGCTCTCTCATGCATTTTTGCAAATACAAAACCCATCTAGGAGACACCCTCCCGGTCAGCCTGGAAGTCTCCAAGTTCTGTAACAACTCTGCAAAAGACATAGGACAGATCTGTGTAACTGTTACCCCAGCAAGACTAGGATTAATTAGCACACTGCTGTACTACCAAAGTTGGTAGTCTGCTCCCTTCCAGGTAGCTTTACAAGAAGAATCCCCCTGCCCTGACAAGTGCAGCACTTGTGACTCCAAACACTGTGCAAAAATACAGCAGAATGTTCCACTCTCCCCTTTACCTTTTTGCACTAGTAGATAGCTTAGCAGTAGTTTTGCTGGATAGTTTGGTGTTCTTCTTCTGCTGGGTGGCAGAGGGTTTTCGTTCTTCTTGCTCTTCAGGTTCAGGTGCAGGCGGATCCCTCTGATCGGCATCTGAACTTCCGCTGCTGGTACTTGGACTTTCATCGTCTGACCTCTGCCTATCACTGGACATCGTGGGGAACTTTTTGGGGAAGGAAAAGAGGCAGAGTTAATACATACAACAGGAAGGAGTCTCTGTGGTCATTCCCCAAGTTCCACTGACCTCTGCCTATCACTGGACACCATGTGGAACTTTTCTGGGGCAGAAAAGTGGCAGAGTTCATACAACAGGCAGGACTCTGTCTTGGCATTCCCCAAGTTCCAGAGAACTTTGAATAGGTGACAAGTCAGTTTCAGTGAGAAATTGATCAAAATATTCTTCTTTGTCTCATACGCAAGGGCTGGAGTTTGACAGCTACAAAGCAATATTTACACTTCTGAAAATACAGATATTTCCAATTTTTAAACCCACTCGCATTTTTTTTCATACTTTAAACAATATGCCAATTGTCGACTTTGTTCTAAGGCACGAGACAGATTTAGCAGGGTACTTAGGCAATGAACATTAATAACTTATGACACATTGTAAATAACAGACCTCACTGAAAATGTTTTCTAAAAGTCACTAATAACCTGTAAATATTTACACTGGAGCAGAGCATTTTATTGGGTCCAAACGCCAGACCCCCCCCTCTTTCCCTCTCTTCGAGAAAATACATTGCCAGTAACACTTGGGTTGATTTCAGATGGAAATCTACACTTGCTCCGAGCATTTAAAGGGCTGGCACGGGGGTGGGGGGAAGGAGGTCTGGGGTTTTTTTGGTGGTAGGGCTTTTTTTTTTTTTTAGGAAGGGGAAAAGCCCCGCGATGCATTTAAAGCCACTGGGGTAGCAGCAGCCCCGGTTATTTACATGGCCAGCAGCGAGAACTGCATTCGGCCACCACAGAGC